>CM060632.1:34237648-34240148 GCA_030578275.1 Meda fulgida | reverse complement strand
TACACTGTAATAAAAATAATGTTCATTCCAACAGAAACAAGATTATTTTTCTTACCCCACTAGCAAATAATGTAGCTTACTTGAAGCAAAAACTCTGTGATATTACTGGTATCAGAGCATGGCTGATCTCAGTGTATCCCGAGCTCAGATGAGCGTGTTCTGTGTCGGGGTGAAAGTTCAGCTCACTTAACGCTGATGGTCTTGTGCTGGAGCTCCTGGAAGCGGGTCGGGCAGCTCCCGCGGGAGCACCAGCTCTCCTGCGCGCTGGACATCAGGTCCTCCAGGTTCTTGGTGAAGTTCTCGTGCTCGTTGCCGAACAGGTCGATCTCCAGCGCCGTGTGGTGCACCTCGGACCGGTACTGCCGCTTGGACATGCGGTCCCGGATCCACAGCATCTTCACGGTGGTGTAGTCGCACGAGTCCATCAGGAACAGAAAGTGCTCCACGAAGCGCTTGCCCAGGAATGGCGCCAGCTCTCGAGGGAAGCTCCGGTTGTCCCTCAGGATGACGTACAGCAGCATGAGGAAGCCGTCGATGGTGCAGGTGTTCTTCAGGCTGATCTGCACGTACAGCGGCATGGAGGCGATGGCCTTGCGTCCCGCTCGGATGGGGAACACGCCGCCCCACGGCAGAACGGGCCGCCAGAACCAGCGCTCGCCCTCCGCGTTATTGTTGATGGAGGCGCGGATCTCCTCGAACAGAGTCTTGGTCCTGCCACAACACAAACAGAAGCAGGTTTATTAGGCTGCTGTCCCTTTAAGAGCGAATGCACAGATCCAGTCTACTGATACACGCTTTCCTCCTCAACTGCTTACTCTCAGTATTCTGCAGAGCGGCGGCTAGATATATACATCAACTAAATTAATCACTTTACAACAAAAACGCTTATGTGTTTTATTAGACAGGTGAGCAACTGTTTGGATACATTCATTGAAAGAAAACAAATCGTAATTATACAGCTCAACACAGTTAGCCTTTGTTTAAATCTCGTTTTCTTGATTTACCGTGAGTACCATGTTTTACCATGCCTAATATCGACCTAGCTCACTGCAGTGTGCAACAAGTGTCTCATATAGCAGCCGCCGAGCGAACGCACAGACTAGCACTATAACGACTTTCATCACACTCAGATATATCTAATATGATAAACCAGCGCTGCGTTCCCCGCGATAATAAAAGCTCTCTCTCGAGCAGTGTGTCGTGCTCGTCTCTCACTAGCAATCACTCCAGCGGCTCGCTACGCTTCAACGGTTTCATAATGTTAACAAATCTTTAATACATTACAGGTCATTCATGAATATGATTTCTGCCCGGCCGCAGGGATGAAGAAAACTCCCATGATTCCACCAAATCAAAGCATCATCAAGCGCCTTTGTTTTGAATAAACGACCTCTAGTGGCGAAAAGTTACATAGTGTGCCTTTAAAGGTGTTGTAGGTAAGATTTTTATAAAAAAAAACTTTTTTCAAATTTGTTTAAAATTTCTATATATATCAATGCATAATTAAAATGAAAGTACTCTGATAAAAAGAGTATAAAAATCGAGAGACTCTTGACCGTTTAATCTGCACTAAACACAGCTCATTATTTCCATTTGGGACGAAACAAAGGATCGGCTTAGGGACTGTCACTCTCTCGCTGTCATGGCAACACCCCCCCCCCCCCGCTGTTACATGCGCGCACTCGTTTGACTCGAGGAGGGTAAGAGACTAGTAAGAGACACAATTACATGCAAAACATGGCGTATATGTCATGAATCTTACACGAAATTCACCTTCATCACAGTGTAAGTGATTGTAATGTGAAAACGTGTATCAATGCAACCTGTTTTTAGCTTTGCTTTATGTTACTAGCTCGTTAACGAATCAAACTCAATATATTTTAAACTTTACCAGTATCGATATGCTAGCTTGATAGTGAGTACTAACAGCCATGTTAGTTGTTTATATCCATAATGATAAAGTTAGGTATTTTCTTACATGTGAGTCTGACATGATGTCACTACATGCACTGTGCTCGTCTCCGCTCGGCGCGCGTCCTCCAGCTGTGAGCGGTCGGCATCGCGCGTTCATGCGTTTTGGGGGCGTGGCTTTGGAAGGAGCCCAGAATGGAGGGGGTGGAAGTGAATGGAGATGAGAGTAGCTGTGTTTATTGCAGCCCTGAGAGGACTACAGACACTCGACTTTTATACTCTCTTTTCCAGAGTATACATTTTAATTATGCATTGATATATATATAGAAAGTTTAAACAAATTTGGAAAACCTTACCTACAATACCTTTAACACATGACTGACTCAGCAAGATGGGTATAATTTGACATAATTTTGTGTGAATTATTTGGCCATATAAGCTGCAGAAGAGAACTGAATTTGGAAAACTTCGCTTATTGCATTTAATAACATCAAACGTCACATGATAACAGTCATGTGTCCAGTCTACTCTCTGCTGTCTGCGTCCACCTACAACTTGGACTGTTTGTAATCTTTTAGAATATTAAAAT
>CM060632.1:34210148-34230148 GCA_030578275.1 Meda fulgida | reverse complement strand
CGCGCCTGTGTGTGTGTGTGTGTTTGCGTGTGTGTGTGCGTGTTTGTGTGTGTGCGCGCATGCGCGTGTGTGTGTGCGCGTGTGCGTGTGTGTGTGTGTGTGCGCGCGCGCCTGTGTGTGTGTGTGTGTTTGCGTGTGTGTGTGCGTGTTTGTGTGTGTGCGCGCATGCGCGTGTGTGTGTGCGCGTGTGCGTGTGTGTGTGTGTGTGAACAGAACGCGCACAGGGTGAGTGTGTCGGTCAGCAGGGGATGGATGCTCAGACTCCAGACGGCAGACGGGACAGCAAGCGCAGACAAGACTTCGTCAAGAGGAATATTGAGGTATGAGGAGGGTCACGTCAGGCGTGTGTGTGAGGAATGTGTGTGTTGACAGGTGGCCTCAGGGGGAGGGGCTTCCTCCTTCTGCAGAGCGTTTGATTGGACAGAAATGCACCGAGTGCAAGATGATGTCATCAAGAATTTTTGGTCTGTTTTCCCACCATAGAAAAATTGAAATGTGCATTTTATCTGCTAAAGGTTTATTATTCATATTCCAGCATAGATGAGCTCAGTATGAAAAATAATAAAGATGCTTGCGAATTTATATCTCACAGTCAGAATTATAAAAGTCGCAATTATCTTTTTTATTTGGTATTCTGCGGCAGAAACCAGCTTCCACAGCTACAGTCATGAACTAAAGCACAGAACAGGAGTCACGTTTAAATTATAAACATGTTGTAATTCTGTTTTCTCTACTAAAACTGTTCCAGATTCATCACTGCATAAACTGATGCTCTTCCTCAGCGGTTCTGTCCTGTTCTCCAGCACAACCGAAACATTCTCAAATCAAGACACTTTTACTGGAGAAGCAAAACGACTCCAATGGCAGTAAAAGCACAAGTTTTAGTCATAAACTCACTTCATTTTTGATCAATTTCTCTTCTTATCTTCAGTCATTTTGTACTCCAGTAAAAGTATCTTGATTTAAGAATGTTTAGATATTTGTGCTGGAAAACCAGACAGAACCGCTGAGGAAGATCTTCATGTTATGCAGAGAACAGTGAATGACTCGGTGATCGGAGTGACGGAGTGTGTGGTTCTCCAGCTTGCAGGAGCGTCAGGGAACTCAGTTCAGCTCACACCACAGGAGAGAGAGAGAATAGAGGAACTACTGAGAGATCTGGAGGAAGAACACAGTGATCCTGACCTACTGCCTGCTCCTCAGGTACACACACACACACACACACACACACACACACACACCACAGGAGAGAGAGAGAATAGAGGAACTACTGAGAGATCTGGAGGACGAACACAGTGATCCTGACCTACTGCCTGCTCCTCAGGTACACACACACACACACACACACACACACACACACACACACACACACACACACACACACACCACAGGAGAGAGAGAGAATAGAGGAACTACTGAGAGATCTGGAGGAAGAACACAGTGATCCTGACCTACTGCCTGCTCCTCAGGTACACACACACACACACACACACACACACACACACAACACGCGCACACACACACGCGCACACACACACACACACACACACACACACCACAGGAGAGAGAGAGAATAGAGGAACTACTGAGAGATCTGGAGGAAGAACACAGTGATCCTGACCTACTGCCTGCTCCTCAGGTACACACACACACACACACACACACACACACACACACACACACACCACAGGAGAGAGAGAGAGAATAGAGGAACTACTGAGAGATCTGGAGGAAGAACACAGTGATCCTGACCTACTGCCTGCTCCTCAGGTACACACACACACACACACACACACACACACCACAGGAGAGAGAGAGAATAGAGGAACTACTGAGAGATCTGGAGGAAGAACACAGTGATCCTGACCTACTGCCTGCTCCTCAGGTACACACACACACACACACACACGCGCGCACACACACACACACGCACACGCACACGCACACGCACACACGCACACACACCACAGGAGAGAGAGAGAATAGAGGAACTACTGAGAGATCTGGAGGAAGAACACAGTGATCCTGACCTACTGCCTGCTCCTCAGGTACACACACACACACACACACGCACACACACACACACACGCACACTCGCATACACTTACCCTTGTGTGTATTTCAGCAGTGCAAAACGTGTAACGCAAACTGGTGCTTTAAATGAATACAGGTAGTTCACATATAATTGGACACAGGAACATTTTTTGATTTTTTCAGGTTTTTACCAAAGCATATTCAAGCTACAGTGATCTGATGGAGCGCACACTCTTAGGCTTAATGTGAGGTACATCCAAACTGGGGGAAGGGTTAAGGAAAAGTAACTGGACTATTTAATCAAAAGCTGTTTCATGGACAGGTGTGGGCTACTCCTCATCAGGCCTCGCACACGAGTCCGAAATTCGCACGTAAAAAAATGTAAATAAATTCGACCTCACGTTATGTCAATCACGCTCGCACCTCCGAGACTTTCGTCCGTCATTACAAAAATCGGATCGGGTTTGATTTTCGGGGTTTTCCGCATCCGTAGGAGCAGTTTGTGTTCTGACAGTGTCGTCTGTACGCAAGTCTAGGCGCACCGAGCGGCAGCAAACTGCTGAGGCTAGTCTGTGGACAGCTCAGGAAAAACTTCTGTTTTAATGAAGACTTGTTTGTTAACAAATGATTATGACATTCAGAAAATATCGCATTGCTGCATGATGATTCAGACATTTATCAAGATCATCTCCTAAAAGTCATATGAACATAGGGTTGCCGACTGTCCCGCATTTGCCGGGACGTCCCGATTACTGGGCCTGTTGTGTGTCCCGATTACTGGGCCTGTCGTATCCCGATTACTGGGCCTGTTGTTTGTGTCCCGATTACTGGGCCTGTCGTATCCCGATTACTGGGCCTGTTGTATGTGTCCCGATTACTGGGCCTGTTGTATGTGTCCCGATTACTGGGCCTGTTGTATGTGTCCCGATTACTGGGCCTGTTGTATGTGTCCCGATTACTGGGCCTGTTGTATGTGTCCCGATTACTGGGCCTGTTGTATGTGTCCCGATTACTGGGCCTGTTGTATGTGTCCCGATTACTGGGCCTGTTGTATGTGTCCCGATTACTGGGCCTGTTGTATGTGTCCCGATTACTGGGCCTGTTGTATGTGTCCCGATTACTGGGCCTGTCGTATCCCGATTACTGGGCCTGTTGTATGTGTCCCGATTACTGGGCCTGTTGTATGTGTCCCGATTACTGGGCCTGTCGTATCCCGATTACTGGGCCTGTCGTATCCCGATTACTGGGCCTGTTGTTTGTGTCCCGATTACTGGGCCTGTCGTATCCCGATTACTGGGCCTGTTGTATGTGTCCCGATTACTGGGCCTGTCGTGTGTGTCCCGATTACTGGGCCTGTAGTATGTGTCCCGATTACTGGGCCTGTCGTATCCCGATTACTGGGCCTGTTGTATGTGTCCCGATTACTGGGCCTGTCGTATCCCGATTACTGGGCCTGTTGTATGTGTCCCGATTACTGGGCCTGTCGTATCCCGATTACTGGGCCTGTTGTATGTGTCCCGATTACTGGGCCTGTCGTGTGTGTCCCGATTACTGGGCCTGTCGTATCCCGATTACTGGGCCTGTTGTATGTGTCCCGATTACTGGGCCTGTTGTATGTGTCCCGATTACTGGGCCTGTCGTATCCCGATTACTGGGCCTGTCGTATCCCGATTACTGGGCCTGTCGTATCCCGATTACTGGGCCTGTTGTGTGTGTCCCGATTACTGGGCCTGTTGTGTGTGTCCCGATTACTGGGCCTGTTGTATGTGTCCCGATTACTGGGCCTGTCGTATCCCGATTACTGGGCCTGTCGTATCCCGATTACTGGGCCTGTCGTATCCCGATTACTGGGCCTGTTGTATGTGTCCCGATTACTGGGCCTGTCGTATCCCGATTACTGGGCCTGTCGTATCCCGATTACTGGGCCTGTTGTATGTGTCCCGATTACTGGGCCTGTCGTATCCCGATTACTGGGCCTGTCGTATGTGTCACGATTACTGGGCCTGTTGTGTGTGTCCCGATTACTGGGCCTGTCGTGTGTGTCCCGATTACTGGGCCTGTTGTGTGTGTCCCGATTACTGGGCCTGTTGTGTGTGTCCCGATTACTGGGCCTGTTGTATGTGTCCCGTACGGGTCCTCTCTTGTCCCTTCGCTGATCTGAATGATGCAACAGCAACACGAACTCGCCCATCAGACCTGACCAATCAACTATACATTGAGAATTAATTATTCTTTTGGACAAATAATGTGATTTGCGAACAGATCCTCTGCTGTCCCTCCTGGTCTCGGCTAGCGGCTAATCCCTGTCACTGTCCGGCCGGGTTTGGATTTACGCAAATCAGTTTTTGTGGAATTTAAACAGCGTGATTATTGTTCATGAGTCCGACATCCAGACACGCGAGAACACATGCACTCTCCCCCAGGAATAATGCTGATGTGATTTACTGCCCAAGAAACGTGATTATTATTAATGTTTTTTTTTTTTAAATAAGTCAGGATTATTTGATGAATTGAAGGTTCAAAGGAGATTTATCCTAAATAAAAAAGCTTTTGTAACATTATAAATGTCACTTTTGATTCATTTAATGCATCCTTGCTGAATAAAAGTAGGCTATTACTTTCTTTAATTTCTTTAAGTGTAGAATGTAACAAAAGCTTTCTATTTCAGATAAATGCTATTATTTTGAACTATATTTTGTGTGTAATTAATGTGACTTTTTTGTGTGACCTTAAACTTCGTTTTAGAATTGTAGGCTTCATAAACAGGTTCGGAAAAACAAATATCTTTATGTCTGAGAAGCTTTTAAACACATGCGAACCTGAAATAACATATCCTGTGTGATACAGTACAAATATTTGGAGTGTCCCGTATTTCCCTGTAAGAACCACGATTGTCCCGCTCCCCTGCATGAACATGTGACTTGCCAATGAAAGAAACCAAATCTGCTGTTCCACATGGACGTTGTCAACATGGAATAAAAACACTTTTTATCTCGCAATCTTCTTATTTTCTTGCACGCCTGAGATCTGACCTCAGTATTGTGAGGTATAAAGTCAGAATTGTGAGGTAAAAATGATGATGATTGTATGTTCCCATGGCTTCTGTGGGTCAGTGCTGATTGTTCAGGCTGAAACGTTTGTCAGGATTTTGGTTGTCTGGTGTTTACGAGCTCCTCTTCTATTCTGCCCTCTCCGCCTCTGCGTTTACAGCGTTCTTGGCCAGCCGCTTTCTGTAATTGTTGTGAAGCCGAACGGGATCGCAGATGCTGCTCCGATGGGAACTTCCTGTTGTGCAGGAGCGTGTTGTGGATGTTCGGCAGATGTTTGATGTCGCAGCTCATTTCTGACATAATGAAAGTCTCTCTGCATGTGTTTGACCTTTGACCCCGAGAGACTGAGACGCACCGCGGGATCCGTCTGAAATATTTCAGTGCGGGAGTAAATCGTTCACCAGACAGAGAGAGTGAAGGAGTGAAGGAGAGACGATCAGCTTTATTTCCACAGCGCTTTAAACCGGGTTCATACAAGGTGCTTAAAGTGCTTGAATTTGACTTTTTGAAATTGAAGTCCTGGAAAACCCTTATTATATTTACAAAGAGTATACTTGAAAAGTGCTTGACTTATTTAAATATAATATTTATGAAATTATTTTTTGTTGAAAAAACACAAATATAATCTTAACACTGCAGCTCGTCTGATAGACCTTGTATTGATATGAAGTACGCCAACATTATAATATAAAATATTATTTATTGAACAATAATAGCCACTATAAACTTTGTATATTCATAGAGCCGCGAATACTAAATGAGGCAAGGGTGTCGAGTTACATTCAAGATATTTTAAGGCACTTTTCAAGGATAAAACGCTTAAATATGTAATTTTGGTGATCAAAGATGTGTTTTTAGGGATACAAATATTGTCTACAGGGGGACTTTAATATATATATTATTAAATACGTTGTAAGTTGTATTTTGGATATCTTATATCTGTTACTTATATTCAAAATTCTTAAAAAATACTGATGATATTGTTTGATAAGTGCGATCTCTGATTGTAGTCCCTGAAAACCCAAAAGTAGTGCATGAAAAGTTCTTGAAATTTAATTTTACTGTTTCTGTACGAACCCTGATCGACTCACAGTAATAAACAGAATCAATGATGCAAACTTCATCAGATATGAGACATTCAAATTCTAGAAAGACAATAGTGTAAAATTCAAATTAATTCATTTCAAGTTTTGTTCATAACTGATTAAAGATCCTCTCTGACCTGTCAGTAATGTTTAATTGAGTTTTAGGATAATTTCGGATTATTTCAAACTCTCCAAACACACAGATCCTCTACCGTTATAAAAGATAACGCTGCTTTTGGATAATGTTGCTCAGAAGTCTTCCTGAAAGCGCTGCTGTGCTGGTCTCCTCTCCTCTACTGTGTCGTATATCCGAGAGAAACGCTTCAGGAACAAGAACTAATGTGGGCGGGGCTTGATTGTGTCTGCGGGGATTTGATTGGATGGTTGTGGTCTGCTATTGGCTGAGCTCATGTGAGTGACAGGTTGCCCCGCCCACATCATCAGAGAAGAGATGATACTCTGATTCAGGATTATTAACAATAATGATGTGCACACATAAGTCTATTAATATGATTTTATGGTGATTTTACAGTAAGACTGCTGTCCGATATCTACACCTGTTGGAGTCTCACTCAATCTGTTTCTTCTCAAGTTTGTGTAAACTGCTTAGTTTTGGCTTATTTGTTCAGAACTGGATGATTGTGTTTCTGGCCAAACACAGAACCGTACACAATCATCTCTGGAAATGATCAGCAAGAGACACAACAGCCGTTTATATTACAATAAATACACTTCGTTAGACAGAATAAACCTTACACAACAATCCACACAATGCCCATTCTTATATAATAAGACTATAATAAACTCTGATTCAACATGCACCAATGCTACTCTTTTTAAATGTCATAATCATGTATTAAACAAGCATTCATTACTTCAATGAGCTCATTGTTTACTACATTGTAGCTCGTAATCCTGAACCAGAGTATCATCTCTTCTCTGGTGATGTGGGCGGGGCAACCTGTCACTCACATGAGCTCAGCCAATAGGAGACCACAACCATCCAATCAAATCCCCACAGACACAATCAAGCCCCGCCCACATTAGTTCTTGTTCCTGAAGCGTTTCTCGGATATACGACACAGTAGAGGAGAGGAGACCAGCACAGCAGCGCTTTCAGGAAGACTTTTAATCATTTTAAGATTAAAGTTTGAAAACCTTTCACTGATTTTAATAGCAACGGCATCATCATCATGTATTTAATTTTATATAGTTTGTCTCATCCTCTTTAACCATTTAATGGTCCATTTCAGTCATGTGACTTTTCTGTGAAAATCTTTTCTGCGACCTCCAATGATCAGCACTTTTTCTTAGTATCTTTAGTGTGTTTTTGTTTTACTGTGGTCATAAATATGAGCGAAACTGTCTTGTGACTAATGCAGATCTTCAGGCCAAAACCTGGCTTTTCTTGTGCTGTCCAGTTTCAGAAATGTACATATACAAATCACAGTTAGCTAATTTGAAACAAAAACTTAAGGCAGAAACAATGAGCTCATTGAGGTAATTCATTCGTGTTCCTCTGAGCTCACGCTCGTTATATTGAGGTCTTTAATGACCCTTCAGTCTTTCCTGCACACGGGCAGCGAGACAAGGCTGACCTCACGCTCGCCGCTCGGCCTGCTGGGAGATCTGCTCACTGGCAAACAGAAGGACATTAGTCAACACTTAGATATTTGGCTTCAGAGGGACGGTTGGACGAGCGATCCGAATACAGCGTGACGTCCAGAAGCAGATGCCAGGTGCAAAGCAACAAATCTCTGACCGATATTGAAAGCAAATCAAATAAGTGTTATTGAGAAGCTTTCAGTCGAGTTGAACAGAAGTTTGCTGAAAATAATCTTGCTTTCCCATGAATCAAGAGGATTAACTGAGCCAGTTGGCAGATATTAGTTCTTGTTTTAAGCACAAACTCACTTCATTTTGATACAGGAAACAAGATTTAAAGTCTCCCTGTGGAGAAATCCAGCTGTTAATGTTGTTTATGTGTCTATGTGCTGTTTTTAATATGCTTTAGGACACACATGTGTAAGTTCATAAGTCGAGTATTTTCTGCCTAAAACTGCAGTGACCAAAGACAGTCTCAAAAACACACTTTGAAAAACGACCTTGTAACCAATCAGATCAACGTGTGCTCGTCAACCAGTGGATCTCTGAGTGAGGGAGTGAGTGGAGGCGGGGCTCATTTGCATATTCATAGAACCACGCATACTAAATGAGGCAAGGGTGTCGAGTTACATTCAAGATATTTTAAAGCATGAAGCGGAAAAAAACTTTAAATATGTCATTTTAGTAATTAAAGATGAGTTTTAAGAGATAAAATGATTGACTACAGGGGACTTTAATATCTTCAGTCATCTTGCCTTTTACAGTAATGTGTCTTGATTAAACCCTCTAGTGCTCTTCGTGTGTCGGTCAAAAGTTTATTTTTTTTTGTCAATGAAATTGTACTAATTTTGATAATGTTTTTTATTTAATATTCTGTATTTGTAGGGGATTTTTTAATACTTAATTATATTTACCCTGTATTTATAATCCATTTATTCACGTTTTGAGCATAGACCTGAAAATTTAATTTCCAACTTAAACTGGTAAATCTTGAATGCTTTAGAGCGACAGACTGAAGTTTGATCTCTTTTTAAAGACGACACTTGGCAGATTATTTCTGAAGTGAAAAAAGTTAACTTACAAAAAGTTACAGAATTTGTTGTGTATTGTTATGAAAAATGCACAAAAATACTGTTTTAAATTTTTATATGAAATCTATATTTTCAAAAACACGTTTTACTCTAAAAGTTAGAAAATCAAAGGCATAAATCTAAAGTGGTGTTCAAAAGTTGAGTGTGCTGTGTCAGTGATGATGTGTCAGTGAGTGTGTGCGGCTGCAGTTCCACACGCTTCCACTAGAGGAAACTCGTTCATTTCCAGCGCGGCGTTTCTGGCGGCGAGCAGCACAAGTGTGGCTGTTGTTTTCAGGACCATTTAACCTGGTCAGATCATGTGCAGGATTTACGTGTGTGTTCACACAGCAAGTGCCAAAACCTTTACCAAGTTTCATACCATTCCGATGAAGTAAAAAGTTCTATATATAAAAAAAAAAAAACATAAAATTTTTAGAGCACCAGAGGGTTAAGAATGTTTCGATATTTGTGCTGGAAAGAAATTCTTGTTGTAGATCATTTTGTGTGGGTTTTCATTATGAGGTGCCTAATTTCTGTAACGCAGGTTCTCTTGTGTTTTCAGGCGTTGTCGTCGTCGTCAGGGTTCAGTCCCGAACCGTCTGACCTCCACAGTCTCCGTCACATCGACTCCAGGCTTCAGATGCTACTTCCTGTTCATCACTTCCTGTCTGTGAGCAGCCGCTGTTCAGAACACACTCCGTCTCAGGTTTGCCTGCTTTCACTGAAGTCCTCTTCACCTGTCACGTCACTCGCATTCAGTGTTGGTGTAACTAATTACTATTAAGCGTTCTCAGTTAATAACTAATGATCTGTGCAACGGAATCAAGTGAATCAATCAAACTAACTTTATCTGTTTAAGCAATTAAGCTTTAAAAGAGCAGTTTCATGTCTATCCTTGTATTTTTCAGCTGGTTGAGGTTGATATGGGATTTAGAAAGTAATTAGTAAACTTTTAGTAGAGAGTAATTAGTACAGTAACGTAATTACACTGATGAAGATGTAATTAGTAATTTTTTTAGAGTAACTTACCCAACACTGCTCTGCGGATCATTTATGGTGTTTGTGGAGCCGTGATCTGAATCGTAATAAACCGATATTTAAAATACGCACATTATTTGAGCATCTGGAATGAATCTGTGAATGTGCTCATGATGAGCGTCTGTAACAGTAGCTCATCTCCACACGCGGCCAAGGCTGAAGAAGGGTTGTAAATAATGAAATATGGAGCTTCATTGCTCGTGACATGGTCCTGGAGGACGCTGGGTCTGGCGGGAGCAGCGCTCACTGACTTCAGGAGTTTTCAGGAGAGGCTTGAGTTTCTGCTGCTTCAGTCGTTCAGGACGCGTGAGAAACTCCGATCACCACCGACACTACGAGCTGATCCTGTTTCTGCGTCTGATGAATATTCACTGTGAAAATTGATGTTCTTCCTCAGTGCTTCTGTCTTGCACAAGTACCTAAATATTCTTAAAGTCCCCTGTAGTCAATCATTTTATCTCTTAAAACTCATCTTTAATCACTAAAATGACATATTTAAAGTTTGTTTCCACTTCATGCTTTAAAATATCTTGAATGTAACTCGACACCCTTGCCTCATTTAGTATGCGCTGTTCTATGAATATGCAAATGAGCCCCGCCTCCACTCACTCCCTCACTCAGAGATCCACTGGTTGACGAGCACACGTTGATCTGATTGGTTACAAGGTCGTTTGTGACGTCAGAAACGCCAGCGATTTCACACCGTGTTTTTGAGACTGTCTTTGTTCACTGCAGTTTTAAGCAGAAAATACTCAGCAATGCTGTCGACTTATGAACTTACACATGTGTGTCTTAAAGCGTATTAAAAACACCACATAGACACATAAACAACATTAAAAACTGGATTTCTCCACAGGGGACTTTAAATCAAGATACATTTACTTGAGAAGCTAAATGACTTAAGTCATTATAGTAAGTCTAGTTTACTGAAAAATAAAGTGTGTTTGTGCTTAAAACAAGAACAAATATCAAACGATGGGGTCAGAAAAATACACTTGTTTTTACTTTGAGTTTATTTCTCTGACTCCATTGGCAGATGTTTGTTCTTTGTTCTAATTTTCAGTAAACTAGACTTAAAGGGGTCATCGGATGCAAAATTCACTTTTAAATGTTGTTTGCATATAAATGTGTGTTTGCAGTGTGTGGACACAACCATACAGTAAAGAAAATCCATTCACTCTTTTTTTTTAATCCTCAAACAGCCTAAACACTGAGCAATATGATGTCATATGCTCATTATCATATGAGCATTTAAAGAGACATGCACCGGGACGGGTCGCCGTGAGCAGAGCTGTTCTTGAGGAGGTAAAGCTGTTGTTTTACACAACCATTGAGGAGTTAACCAAAGTATATTACAAACTTTACATGAAGACCCTAAAGAATAACACCAGCTTGTGCAAAATGAGCATCCGACGACCCCTTTAATATCTTCAGTCATTTTGCTTGTATCTTGATTTAAGAATGTTGTAGATATTTGCACTGGAAAATAAGCATGTTAATGGGTCGTGCCTGTGTCTGATCCTCGAACCAGACTGGCTTCAGCTGGGAGTGTGTGTCAGATCGAGAGCAGTTTCTGGATCCGGTCGAGTTTGTTCTCCTCCAGGAGGCTGTTGTGTTCTGCTGTCGTATCGAGAGATCATGTGGAGACCAGACAAAAGCACTGAGCAGGAAAGGCTCTTGTGCAGGAGACCTGGTGCTCAGGCTCTGGCTGTGTTCCCACGTCCACGTGGCGTCGGGCGGACGTCTCCATCTCAGACTGTGACTCATTCAGTCTCTGTTTTAGAGCAGAAAGGCCAGCTTCCCGGCGGAGCTGCGGGCTCAGTGCAGAGACTGTGGTGTTGGGACACGACTGTAGCATTTGAACTCGCTTTCGTTTTGTAGTTTTAGTCATTTTGCCTTTTTTTATTTCCATATACACTACGAGTTACAAGTTTTAGATCTTCTTTAAAAGAAGTCTCTTCTGCTCACCAACGCTGCATTTATTTAATCAAAAATACACAAAAAACAGAAATATTGTGAAGTATTATTCCAGTGTAAATCATCTGTTTTCTATGTGAATATCTAGTAAAGTGTAATTTATTCCTGTGATCAAAGCTGTATTTCAGCATCATTACTCCAGTCTTCAGTGTCACATGACCCTTCAGAAATCACTCTAATATGATGATCTGATGCTCGAGAAACATTTATGATTATTATCAGTGTTGAAAACAGCTTCATATTTTATTTTTCAGGATTCTTTGATGAATAGAAAGTTCAAAAGAAAAAGCATTTATTAGAAATAGAATCTTTAAGAAAATGCAGCTTTAATCACAAGAATAGATTACATTTTATAATAGAAAATAGTTATTTTAAATTGTCATAATCACAATATTACTGTTTTTTTGTTTTTGTTTAATCAAATAAAAGCAGCGTTGGTGAGCAGAAGAGACTTCTTTTAAAAACATGAAATATCGTACCAATCCAAATCTTTTGACTGGTAGTGTTGGTTTAAATCATTTAAGTTTTTGTTATTTTAGTGCTTCAACTTATTCTAGTTCTGTTCTAGATGGACGCCGCCTTCATTTAAAGAGCAAACGTGTGTTTAGTGGTGAAAACACACGCGCGTGAGAATGAGCTGCAGTCATGCTTTCTCAAGCCACTCTTCCTTCAGATCCCATGAGCACTTTCAGTTTCTTACTGAGAAACATGTCAATCAAAGAGACTGAGCAGGAAGTGACATCAGTGTCAGCAGGTCAACATTACAAGAGCCGGACTGGAGATCATCTAAATGCTTTACACACATAAACATCTCTGTGCATTTCAGGAGGAGAATCATTTTCATTTCATTCATTAATGGCCAATGTTCGTTTTCAGCGTAACTTTGATTTATCGGCCCGTTTTAATCTTAATATAAGTTTATGTGTGTTTGAGACTTCTCTCAACCTTTTGCCACATATGACTCCAAATCAAATCAACCTGAAACTTCACTTGTAATTCAATTTGTCCACAAATGTCGTTTCCCATTCAAATGAAATCTTGTGGCTGTTCTTTAGGGGAGTCTGGAGGAGGACGGCGGTGACCGAGTCCTGTGGGACGCGAGACCGAGACGAGAAGAAGAGAAACGCCTGAGAGAAATCCAGCAGGAGCTGCAGATCCTGGAGGAGACCAGCGTGAGTTCAGACCAGTCATTCGACTCATTCAGGCCAATCATTCAGACCAATCATTCGACTCATTCAGACCAATCATTCGACTCATTAAGACTCAGACGACTCATTCAGACCAGTCATTCGACTCATTCAGACCAATCATTCGACTCAATCAGACCAGTCATTCGACTCATTCAGACCAATCATTCGACTCATTCAGACCAATCATTCGACTCATTCAGACCAGTCATTCGACTCATTCAGACCAATCATTCGACTCATTCAGACCAGTCATTCGACTCATTCGGACTCAGACGACTCATTCGGACTCAGACGACTCAATCAGACCAATCATTCGACTCATTCAGACCAGTCATTCGACTCATTCAGACCAATCATTCGACTCATTCAGACCAATCATTCGACTCATTCAGACCAATCATTCGACTCATTCAGACCAATCATTCGACTCATTCAGACCAGTCATTCGACTCATTCGGACTCAGACGACTCATTCAGACTCAGACGACTCAATCAGACCAATCATTCGACTCATTCAGACCAGTCATTCGACTCATTCAGACCAATCATTCGACTCATTCAGACCAATCATTCGACTCATTCAGACCAATCATTCGACTCATTCAGACCAATCATTCGACTCATTCAGACCAATCATTCGACTCATTCAGACCAGTCATTCAACTCATTCAGACTGAGACGACTCATTCAGACCAATCATTCGACTCATTCAGACCAGTCATTCGACTCATTCAGACCAATCATTCGACTCATTCAGACCAATCATTCGACTCATTCAGACCAATCATTCGACTCATTCAGACCAGTCATTCGACTCATTCAGACTCAGACGACTCATTCAGACCAATCATTCGACTCATTCAGACCAGTCATTCGACTCATTCAGACCAGTCATTCGACTCATTCAGACTCAGACGACTCATTCAGACCAATCATTCGACTCATTCAGACCAGTCATTCGACTCATTCAGACCAGTCATTCGACTCATTCAGACTCAGGCGACTCATTCAGACCAGTCATTCGACTCATTCAGACCAATCATTCGACTCATTCAGACCAATCATTCGACTCATTCAGACCAGTCATTCGACTCATTCAGACCAGTCATTCGACTCATTCAGACCAATCATTCGACTCATTCAGACCAATCATTCGACTCATTCAGACCAGTCATTCGACTCATTCAGACCAGTCATTCGACTCATTCAGACCAGTCCTTCGACTCATTCAGACTAGTCATTCGACTCATTCAGACTCAGACGACTCATTCAGACCAATCATTCGACTCATTCAGACCAGTCATTCGACTCATTCAGACCAATCATTCGACTCATTCAGACCAGTCATTCGACTCATTCAGACTCAGACGACTCATTCAGACTCAGACGACTCATTCAGACCAATCATTCGACTTATTCAGACCAATCATTCGATTTATTCAGACCAATCATTCGACTCATTCAGACCAATCATTATTCGACTCATTCAGACCAATCATTCGACTCATTCAGACCAGTCATTCGACTCATTCAGACCAGTCATTCGACTCATTCAGACCAATCATTCGACTCATTCAGACCAATCATTCGACTCATTCAGACCAGTCATTCGACTCATTCAGACTCAGACGACTCATTCAGACCAATCATTCGACTCATTCAGACCAGTCATTCGACTCATTCAGACCAGTCATTCGACTCATTCAGACCAGTCATTCGACTCATTCAGACTCAGACGACTCATTCAGACCAATCATTCGACTCATTCAGACCAGTCATTCGACTCATTCAGACCAATCATTCGACTCATTCAGACCAGTCATTCGACTCATTCAGACCAATCATTCGACTCATTCAGACCAGTCATTCAACTAATTCAGACCAGTCTTTCGACTCATTCAGACCAATCATTCGACTCATTCAGACTCAGGCGACTCATTCAGACCAGTCATTCGACTCATTCAGACCAATCATTCGACTCATTCAGACCAATCATTCGACTCATTCAGACCAGTCATTCGACTCATTCAGACCAGTCATTCGACTCATTCAGACCAATCATTCGACTCATTCAGACCAATCATTCGACTCATTCAGACCAGTCATTCGACTCATTCAGACCAGTCATTCGACTCATTCAGACCAGTCCTTCGACTCATTCAGACCAGTCATTCAACTCATTCAGACTCAGACGACTCATTCAGACCAGTCATTCGACTCATTCAGACTCAGACGACTCATTCAGACCAATCATTCGACTCATTCAGACCAGTCATTCGACTCATTCAGACCAATCATTCGACTCATTCAGACCAGTCATTCGACTCATTCAGACTCAGACGACTCATTCAGACTCAGACGACTCAATCAGACCAATCATTCGACTTATTCAGACCAATCATTCGATTTATTCAGACCAATCATTCGACTCATTCAGACCAATCATTATTCGACTCATTCAGACCAATCATTCGACTCATTCAGACCAGTCATTCGACTCATTCAGACCAGTCATTCGACTCATTCAGACCAGTCATTCGACTCATTCAGACCAGTCATTCGACTCATTCAGACCAGTCATTCGACTCATTCAGACTCAGACGACTCATTCAGACCAATCATTCGACTCATTCAGACCAGTCATTCGACTCATTCAGACCAGTCATTCGACTCATTCAGACCAGTCATTCGACTCATTCAGACTCAGACGACTCATTCAGACCAATCATTCGACTCATTCAGACCAGTCATTCGACTCATTCAGACCAATCATTCGACTCATTCAGACCAGTCATTCGACTCATTCAGACCAATCATTCGACTCATTCAGACCAGTCATTCAACTAATTCAGACCAGTCTTTCGACTCATTCAGACCAATCATTCGACTCATTCAGACTCAGGCGACTCATTCAGACCAATCATTCGACTCATTCAGACCAATCATTCGACTCATTTAGACTCATTCAGACTCAGGCGACTCATTCAGACCAATCATTCGACTCATTCAGACTCAGATGACTCCGTTCAGGAGTTTTTTTTATTTTAGTTTTTTTATTAAACATTACAAACCATTAAAGCAATACATACAAACATGAAAAAATAGAACAAAAATGACAACAATATACCCAGACACAAATAAGTTGCCAGGGTAACTTAAAAACAAGAATGCAGTGCATTCACTTTAAGAGGACATAAAGGATGAATACAGTGATACAGTTTTCATTGCTTTGGGATTAACAGAGCTTTGGATAGTTTCCATATATCTGTCTAGATCATCTTTGAACAGAGAAAAGAGAGGTTTAAAGCCAGTACATTTTTGCTTATGTATGTGAAATTTAGCTAGAAGGAAACACAAATTAATTATGTAATATTGTCCTGTTTTCTCTCTTGAGTAGTCAATCAAACCAAAGAAACCATCTTTAAAACAGAAAGAAAAGTCACTCACAAAATAGGTTTGGATAAAAATGAACAAATCTGACCAGAATTTCTCTGTGTGGGACATTGCCAAAGCACGTGAGTGACGTCTTCCTCAGGAGAGAGACAGAAACAGCAGTTCGCTTCAATGTCGGACTTATATCTCCTAAGAAACGCTTTGGTTGGGTAACATTTGTGAATTAATTGAAATGTTATTTCTTTAACTTTATTTGAAAGCAGATACTTGTGAGACAAAGACCATACGTTTTCCCAAGGTAAATTCTCTACAATACTATTCCAGTATGGTATTACATTCTGGAAGAGTGCTCTGATTTTATAATTATTTTTCTGTTGCTGCAGAAAAGCACACATTTCCGATCATTGTGTCAGTTGTGTTCAGAGAGTGAGTCCATGGCCATGGAAATGTAGAAGCTTGCAGCAGAGAAGACACTCCAGAGGGAATTGCATTGAAAACAATAGCGTATTCATTAGCAGTTATTGGGATTTTATAGTTCTATAAAAAATCGAAGTAGTTGTAAAGTCTGCGTTGTGAATTAAAAAGCTGTCCAACTAAAAGAACGTCGTCTTTGAACCAGTTGTCAAAAAAAAGAGAGAGAATATCCTCATTGTTCCATAAGTAATATCTGTGGGGAAAAGTTGTGTTTGTATATTAGGGCCCATGCCAAGAGCGTCTGCTTATGAAAGTTAGAGAGTTTGACAGGGATCTTTGTGACATTATAGTTTCAGAGTAGGAGAAAAATCAGGCCCCCTACTTTTGAGAAAATATAACTGGGGATAATATTCCAAAGTGAAGAGGGATTATTGAGGAACATTTTAAGCCAATTAATTTTAAGTGTTGTTTAAGGTAGTAAAATCTGAAAAATCCAATCCCCCTTTTTTAATGAATTCATCAGCACTGATTTTCTAATGAAGTGGGTTTTATTTTTCCAAACAAAATTATCTAACATGCCATCAACCTTTTTTAATGTTGCTTTATCAACATCCAGCGAGAGCGCGGCATACGTTAGTCTGGACAGTCCCTCAGCTTTAGAGAGCAGAACTCTTCCTTATCGACAAGTCTCTCTGCAGCCAAGAGTTCAGTTTCATTATTAGAGGATCGAAATTTAGTTTACATCTTGTTTTTTGGTCTTTATTAATTACAATTCCTAAGTATGTAACTTGATCTTTCACAGGGGTATTGCATATAGAGGGAACATTACAGCTTTTAACTGACATTAACTCACATTATTGTTCATATTTAGATCAAACCCGAAGCTCTGGAAAAGGAATCGATCAATCTTAAAGCTAAAGGGATTTGAGAGGCATCATTCAAAAACAAAGTGGTGTCATCAGCCAGCTGGCTAATGATAATCTGTCTATCGTCAACTGTTATACCTTCTAAATTACCATTGGAAATATGCAGAGCTAAAAATTGCGAGGCAAGCAAGAATAAATATGGAGATATAGGACAGCCTTGTCTTACTCCACGGGAGAGATCGAACCTTGGTGAGGTTCCGAATTTTAATTTAATAACACTATTATTATTTCTGTACAAAGTCCTGATGGCTCTACAAAACGAATCTCCAAACCCAAATTTGGTAAGGGCTTGAAATATGAAATTTATAGAAAGGCTTTATAGAAGTCTAGGAAAAGCAAATAACTTTCATTAGGAATGAGATCCTCGTAATCTGAAATGTCCAGGACTAATCTTATATTATTCGTAATGTGACGTTTTCCCATAAAACCTGATTGTGATTCATCGATGATACAATTGAGGACATCTTTAATTCTTTTTGCTAAAATTAAAGCTAGAATTTTATAATCATTATTCAAGAGGGTGATCGGTCTCCAATTTTCGAAACATTCTTTGTCTTCATTGGGTTTGGGTATCAGAGATGACCCCTTGAGTCACGCTTGCTGGAAGTGCTTCCCATTCCAGACTTTCCTCAAACACTTCCAGGAAGAAAGGGGATAATCTCTCTGCAAACATCTTATATAACTCAGAGGTTAAACCATCATTATTCTTTTTTTAAACTCCTAATAGCCTGTAGAATTTCTGATTGGGATATTTCATTATCACACGCTTCTTTATCTTCTAAAGGAATAACTTTATTATGATTGATAGATTCAAAAAAAGTTTTGGCTGAATTATCACAATATCTTGATGTATACAAGTTGTTATAGAAGTTGGAGCAAAAAGAAGCTGTTTCTCTGGGACTCTCCAGAACTCCATCATCTGTGCGGAGACGGTCAACAGAAACACTCACAGCATCGGATCTGTCCAACCTAAAGAAATAGGCTGAATTTTGCTCTCCTTCTTCCAGCCATTTTTCCTGGATCTAACATAGGCTCCTTTCGCTTTGGATCTGTACAGGTCATCTAATTTACTTTGTAGTTCGGAATATTCAATGCTTTGAATATCTGTCAATGGATCCTTAAAAGATATAGCAGATAGTTGAGAAAGAACTTCATCCTCTTTTAATCTATTTTCCTTTGCCATATTACTTCCAAATTTTCTGAAGAATTTCCCTAATTCACATTTTAAAAGCTCCCAGTTACGTCCATAAGCTTTTTGTGATTTAGCCCTTTCCCAGTAAATTTGGATTAGTTCAATAATCTGTTGCTTGGCCTTTTCATATTTCAGGAGTGAGCTATTTAATTTCCAGAGCGACGGTTTGCAGGCATTAATTGCGATATTTTGCGATAAATTAACTAGAATGTAAATGGCATTATGGTCAGTTAGTGGGCTCTTACTAATATTAATAGATATTGCTACTTAATGATTTAGAAATCAACCAATAATCAATTCTGGACTGCCTTGAACGATCTTTGTTACTCCAGGTGTACTGTATTACACCCGGATACATTTCTCTCCAGATGTCAACGGAGTCAAAATATTATCCATAAATGCGATAAGATTTGAGTTTGGGGAAACTGCTTTTCTTGTTATCTAACATGTTATTCATTGCTATGTTAAAATCTCCTCCTAAAATCAGAAAAGCGGACCGATATTTGCCTGAAGCTTATGAAAGTTTTTGATCTGGAGTGTTAAAGAAAGCAGTTTTCTGTAACAGAGTTGTAACCATAGATGTTGACAATAATCAATATTAAATGATTAACAGCAACCATTAGCAAGAAGTGTCCTGAAGGATCAATACTGGTTTCCAAAATGATACCTCATAATCCCTACTCCTGCAGAGTGTTCTGACCCATGTGACAACCAGAGGTCACTGACCCCACTGTGACCTCCAGAATTAGGCTTCTTTATGTAGAGGGACTTTCCTGGAAAACCTGAAGTCTACTTTGTGCCTCTTAGAGAACAAAAATAAAGCCTTCCTTTTGATATTGTTTTTCAAACCCCTGGCATTCAAAGAAAATAAAGACAAAGACATAAAAATCAAAAATTAAACGAGTATATAAAACTTTAAGAACTAGGTATGAACCACGATATCAATTAGAACATAAGGAGCTAGAATAACCCTTCTGCAGTAGTTCGCCTGACCCCGGAGTAACGAGCACTAGGGCATGAGGA
>CM060632.1:34190148-34205148 GCA_030578275.1 Meda fulgida | reverse complement strand
CCTCCTCTTCCTCCTCCTCTTCCTCCTCCTCTTCCTCCTCCTCCTCCTCCTCTTCCTCCTCCTCCTCCTCCTCCTCCTCCTCCTCCTCTTCCTCCTCCTCCTCTTCCTCCTCCTCTTCCTCCTCCTCCTCCTCTTCCTCCTCCTCCTCCTCCTCTTCCTCCTCCTCTTCTTCCTCCTCCTCTTCTTCCTCCTCTTCCTCACAGGTGTTTGTGTTGTCGGAGGATGCGCTGAGGAATCTGCTGCTGGAGTGTGAAGATGATCTCCTGCATGAGGAGCTTCTCTCGCGTCACATGTTTCTCCAGCGCGGATCTGACGGACTGAGTGAACAGAACAATAACACGAAGAAAAAGGCATGAAATATGAAGAAGAGTTTTCTTCTGTTTTATATTTTATAGTTGCACAATAAGCACATGAAAGTGTGTTTGTCTTTGTGCCTCTGATCTGTTTGCCAGCGTCAGTATCTCAATCAGAAAAAGAACGTAAGTGGAAAAAATAAAAATGTTCATTTTCCAAAATCAAACCAATATGTCTTTTTATTCATGTCATGAGCTTTTGATTAAACCCTCTAAAAAATGTATGGATCAAATCCATCTGAACAGTCTGACCTCGTTCTTTTCTTCATACGTGTGTTCGTTGAAACCGAGTTATGGCTCATTAACATCACATGTGCACACACTACTGTTCAAAATACATGTTTAAAGAAAGTCATTTTATTCTGCATTAAATTGATCGAAAATGACAAGATTTTCTACATTTGTTCATCAAAGAATCCTGAAAAATAAAATGTATGAATAAATCTGTTCATACATCTGAAGCATAACTGTTTTCAACACTGATAATAATCATCATATTTGAGTGGAGTAATGATGCTGAAATATAATAAATATTATTAATAGTATTTTAATAAATGCAGCCTTGATGCTCTTCTGTCATTTTTGACAGAAACATTTCACGTTTGTTTTTTTTTAGAATCTTTTACTTCATTGGAATGGTACAAAACTTGGTAAAGGTTTTGGCACTTGCTTTGTGAACACAAAAATCATTTTATTTAAAAAAAACGTGTTTTTAAAATATATATTTCATAAAAAATGTTACAGAATTTCACATTTATTGTTATGAAAAATTCACAAAAATACTATTTTCAATTTTTACAAGTTCACTTTTTTAAACTTTTTAGAAAGAGATCAAACTTCAGTCAGTCGCTCTAAAGCATTCAAGATTTACCAGTTTAAATTGGAAATATATTTTCAGGTCTATGCTCAAAAAATGTATAAATGAATTATAAATACAGCATAAATATAATTTAGTACCATAAAATTCTCTTAAAAATACTAAATATTTATTAAAAAACATTATCAAACTAAAATATATTGCAATCATTTAATTGAAAAAAAATCTGTAATTTTTGACCGACACATGAAGAGCACCAGAGGGTTAAAAAATCACACAATGTCCAGAGATGAACTAGTGAATGTAAACTCTTGAGTGTGTGGAAAGTGATGTTCAGTGTGTGTGCAAACTGGTGGACGTGGCGTCGGGTTCATATCGACGTGTCTCAGCGACTCCGGCATTCCCAGCATTCCTGACCTTGAAGGTGAACCGTGTGTTTGTGGATAATTAATCCAGGATTTCATGTGAAAGATTGACAGGATATAAGAAAACTCATTTATCGTAGCTTTTATTGTACCAGTAACCATAAACCAAACCACAGCCGAAGACAGTAGAATTAAAATCCACTGGATTTCTAGAGATTTTCTGAGATTTATAGTGTAAAATCAGGCCTGACTGTATATTTAAGATGAACATGTCAAGATGTCATTTTACCTGATTCTGGAGTTTAAAGTTACTGTGACCCGCTAAAAAGAAAAGCACTTAATTGTCATTTTTACTCAAAAGTTTTTATTGTGATTTTACAAAATTATTGATAAGAGTTTAACAACATTATTGAATAAAACTGGTAACAATACATACATTGAAGCATCCATAAAAAACAAAGAAAATCCTCATCAGTGTGCAAACAGTTTATACAGATTCTTCCAATGTCAGGTTACAGTTCATTATAAATTATTTAAATAGCATATATCTACACATATGACATTAAAATAGAAAAAAGAAATTACCAATAACTTACTTTAAAAAAAGACATCAATTAGGCACAAACTATTTATATTAACAACTTTCCTTTCATGTTCTATTGGGGCATCTCTCTAAAAAAATATGTATTTACAGAACTGATTCACTACATACAGTAGCTCTAAAACAGAACTAACTTATAAATGGCACTAATATCATTTGTGATTTTTGTTGAGTTCAATTATAGAACATTGAGGTAATATTTGTATGTTTACATCATATTCCGTTCGTATTAATTGACCTCCTCCTGGCCTGAAGGAAACGCTCTCAAAGCTCCAGTTGTTCTCTGTTTGTTTCAGTAATAAGTGGCTCTGAGATGAGTTCTCATGCATCCATCTCCTCAACACAATAAATAAATCACAGAAGTGCGCCTCTGTAAAATCTCCACTTCCTCTTCCGTTCATGCTTGTTTAGAACCACAAAAACTCTGAAGCTCATCTGTGTATTAATCTAAGACATGAACTTCCAAAGTCAAAGATCCTTCTAGCCCTGAGAAAGACTCCACTCTATAAACAGTGAAATTAAGACGCTTTGGTTCTGATTGAAAGCAGAAGGGGGTGTTTATGGAAAACAAGCCTGAATCATTGAGTCCTGAAGATCTGGATGTCTCGATGACAAACGCAGAAGAACATGCTTTCACGAAGTCCGTCGATCCTGTGCTTCATCCCTCAACAGTTCCTCCTGTGGGATCTCCAACCCGGCAGAATCAATCCAGGAGAGCTTTTACTTCAGTTCATCAGCTCCTCATTCCTGTCATGATCATAGTCCACAGCAGATCTGAGGTGCCGTACAGAAGAGCTTGCCTTTACCCACCAAATGATAAGAAACAAGAAACTGACTGAGACTCCCATTGAGATTCGAGGAGATCGATGAAATGAAAGAGGAATTCTCGATCTGCTTCTGTGGATTGACAGTTTTTGTCCTCCGCATTTGGTCCTTGATCCCACCACAGAGGAGAGTTATAACACGCAACACATTTAAACCGACAGAAAACAACAGATGGCGGGCCGTCCTTTGGGAAAACAATGATGGGGTCGTTATACATCTGCAAGAGAGTGGAAAAACACTCATGAGCTTTGCTAGAACAACATTAAGAGCAATATTATTCTTTAAAGGTGACATATGCCTCTTTTCACAAGATGTAATATAAACCTATGGTGTCCCCAGAATGTGTCTGTGAAATTTCATCTTTAAATACCAGATCATTTATTATAGCTTGTCAAATTTGCCCCTTTTTGGGTGTGACCACACACACACACACACAATCTCACTCATCCAGAATCCCACAATAACCAGTAGCGAGTGCAGCCGTACGGAGACTCAGAGCTTCACTTTTACACATTTTTGAATGTTAATGGAGACGTTTCTGTAGTTGTTGTGGAGTTACACTGATCATCTCATCCTCATGTTGAACTTCTACACAAGTGTGCACAGTTCCTGAGGCGTTTATAAGACAGCGGTGACATGTTCTGGTCAATAGTGTTCAATGCTCGTCTGTGCTCAACCACACACCAGCTTCAGGACAGAACTAACCCTAACCCATCACACACACACACACACCAGCTTCAGGCTCTGCTGGATCTTCTGCCAGTGCGCTACAACTGGTTATACTGGTGGCGCTTGTGGACCAGATGTCAGCTGGTGTGTGTAAACGTGCCGATTAAGGGCCGGTAATATTATAATAAGATCCTCTTCATATGTCAGAAAGGGAGTGAAATCTGATCAGCTAATTTTTTGACATGCTCTCAGAGAAAGGCTCACCAGAACAAAGTTACTGGGTTTCCCTTTACACGTTTTCTCGATTGGTAGAAGCACCAGGGCCCCGATTATAGCACTTAAACACAGAAAAAGTCATATTTTCATGATATTTCCCCTTTAAAACCATGCAAATAAGTTACCTCTGCATTCGTATTTGAGGTCTGAGAAGTAAACCATCTCTTGAGAGAAGACAAAGAGGCCAAGTCTTCCTCCAGCGTATGTCATGTCATGAATGCTTCCTGAATCAGCCATGACTTTCTTTCCCTCATACATAATAACTCTGGAAAGAAACAAAAGAAGAAGAGTGAGTAAAGCTGTTGGTTAGTAACCAAGACCAATCTTGATCTAAGTTAATCCACTTACCTGATGTGCCCGGTTTTGGGTCTGTGGATCAGGTGCCATCTGTAGGCAGTGAAATCCTTCCAGCCAATGTTCTTGGGGTCGTGCCAAAGGGTACGCACCTGCAAACGGTCCGAAATAAGTTGAGCGGACATTTTTAAAAAACAAATCACTTGAACATTCAGCTTGAGAATGATACATACTTGTCCTTCGGTGTTTCCAGTGTGCCACAAAGCGTTCCGGAGATGTTCGCCCGGTCCCGTAGTGGAGTTAACTACTTTAATGGACAGTCCAGAGTAACCCTGGGCTTTGGTGGGCGTATAAGACCAGTACGTCTGTGTGATCTGTTTCCACATCACTACATAGAAACGTGAGCTGGATTGGTAGCCAAACACAAAGCCGACATAGTCGTCGTCACGGTCCGTGTTGATGAAGAACGTGCCGCTGAAGTCCACGGCATTGAACTCATCATAACCTGAGGAACAAGAAGAAGAACATTATAGGACTAGTTCACTTCAGAATTAAAATGTCCTGATAATTTACTCTCCTCCACGTCATCCAAGATGTTCATGTCTTTCTTTCTTCAGTGGAAAAGAAATTAAGGTTTTTGAGGAAAAAATTCTAGTTTTTCTCCATATAGTGTCTTCAATGGGGTCCAACGGCTCGAAGGTCTAAATGTGAGTTTCAGTGCAGCTTCAAAGTCTTGAGGAATAAGAGTCTTATCTAGTCACTTATCTTCATCGGTCATTGAAGAAAGAAAGACATGAATCTTGGATGACGAGGGGGAGAGAAAATTATCAGGAAATTTTAATTCTGAAGCGAACTACTCCTTTAACGCATTGATATAGATGAACGTGTTCATCACGAGCCAGTGTCTCTCAACCACTTACCGACAGCAATGCCGGGATCACAGTTGACGGTCTGCAGAAGCTCTTTGCCCTGGTGACGGACGACCCAGTTTGGGTCAATTTGGGAAGTTCCTGTGGGATCAAGGGGAACCATCTGGTATCTGCGGAAATCTGTTTCACTAATGGCAAAGTTCTCCGGGCAAACGTCATAAATATCTGGCACGTTATCTTGGTCAAAGTCGTCCTTGCAAACGTCACCTCGGCCATCACCTGGACAGGAGAAAAAAAAGGTTATTCTTGCACGAATTTGGATTATACAGAAAATGAACTGAAATCCACGCCAGTGTGTTTGACTCACCGTCCGAATCCAGCTGATCTGGGTTGAAGGCGAGTCTGCAGTTGTCTTTGTCGTCAGGTACGCCATCATTGTCATCGTCATGATCGCAGGCGTCTCCTTTGCCGTCCTTGTCGTGGTCGGCCTGGTTGGCGTTGGGGATATAGGGGCAGTTGTCAAGGTTGTTCTGATGTCCATCCTCATCGATGTCTTGGTTGCTGTCACACTTGTCTCCAACGTTGTCAGAGTCAGAGTCAATCTGTGACATGAAATCAATTAATATCAAGTCAACTCACATTTATTAATATAGTGCTTTTTACAAAACAGAATGTTTCAAAGCAGCTTTACAAAGATAAATAATGCAACAAATTTTGTTACCAGAAGAGAATAGCGTCACAATCCAGCTTAAATAAATTCAGTGATGTTTCATTTTTGTTGTAAAAAAGTGATTAATTTAGTTCATATATATATATATATATATATATATATATATAGAGCGCAGCTCTGGAGAAAACCGTGATGTCATCGTCCAGCTCAGTTCAGTTCTCATATAATGGTGTCAATGCAGGAGATCAATAATATTAAAATAATAATTAAATGTCCCCAACTAAGCAAGACAAAAGCCAATGGCAACAAAGGTGAAAATGCAAAGCCTTCATCATCTGCTGTTCATGGTTGCACTCTCGAGTCTTTAAAAGCATGTTGAAGCATCTCACCTGGTCAGGGTTGTGCTCCAGCGGGCAGTTGTCACAGTGGTCACCGACTCCATCCCAGTCGGTGTCTCTCTGGTCAGTGTTGTACACATATGGACAGTTGTCCTTCTCATTCAGAATGCCTGGAGAAATCAATTCCAGTGTCACACCAATGATTCCTTACAAAGGAATGATTCCTTTCCTGGTTTCTATATCCATCCTGATTCCCAGGTTATGAAAGATTCATGTGACTCACCATCTCCATCGATGTCTATGGCACACGCATCACCCTCACCATTGTTGTCGGTGTCAGTCTGTTCTGGATTACTGTCGTACGGGCAGTTATCGCATCCGTCGCCAACTTGATCGAGGTCCTGGTCGTACTGTCTTGGGTTGAAGATGAACGGGCAATTGTCCTGGTTCAAAACAATAAGGTCCAGCCAAGTCAGAGATGAAAACAGAAAGATAGAAAAACATCTGGATCCGTTCTCTACCCGCCACCGCCCCGGCAATTTTATAAATATATCCGCAAAGCACAAAACAAAATGAATGTCTTAAGCAATATGCCATGGACGTGATGGTTTGGGACACAGCTGTGCAGGAATCCAGCGTTTGGCTGCAAGACGCTGACTGTTTGTTTGCCCTGTCAAATTGTTTGGCTAAAATTATGGATGTTAAACCAAGGGATCCAGCAAGGCTGGACGGAAGCCACCACAAAACGCTTTATTTATTTGCTACTGGCAACATTTCTTTCTCTCTTTTGTTCACTCTGTTCTTTCTTTTCTAGTCAGTAACATGCTATCTCTAAATGCTTTTGCAGAAGAAGATTGTGTTTACGACTTACCCCATCATCAGGGATTCCATCATTGTCATCATCACTGTCACAAGCATCTCCAGTTCCATCTTTGTCATAGTCTTCTTGCCCAGAGTTGGGAAGATCAGGACAGTTGTCCTAAAATACAAGATGTTTTGATGAAGATTTTATAACCTTGTTGTATAACGGGATATGGTAAAGAAATGGCCACGTACCTTCTTGCAGTGGTAGGTGGCGTTTTCCACACAGAGGAGGTCCGTGTTTGGCCAGCCGTCCAGGTCTGGGTCTTCTCCGCAGATGTAACCGTTCCCAGCATAGCCTGGTTTACATTCGCAGCGGTACATGATGTCGGAGAAGATACCCAGGTAGATGCAGTTGGCATTCTTATTACAGTCATGGCTGCTGTCCTCACATGGGTTTCGAGGTGTGCAGACCTGTAAGAAAGTCGAGTTTATGGAGGTTAGCACTTCATGAATCAAGAAAGAACTGTCCCTTCCTATTGTTGACATTGTTCTAGACTGCTCTAACCTGTTTATTGGCAATGGCTTGCTCTGTTCCCTGGCCGAAGGGCTGTTGTCCGGAGTAGCGCGGTGGGCAGGGCAGACAGTTGTAGCCCGGTTCTGTGTTCTCACACTGATGGACTCCATTGAGCACAAAACAGGCATCGGGAACTTCTTTGCACTGCAGATACCAAAGAATATTTAGAAACACCAGTATCTCCGTTTAGAAGTGTCCATCTCATTAGCATGACAGTCTCACCTCATCAATGTCTTGACAGTGGACTCCATCCCCGGTGTATCCAACCGGACACTCGCCGCACATCCAGGAGCCGTCGGGAAAACTAGTGCATTTGGCGCTGGCGAAGCATGGGTTGGAGAGACATCCATCTGTTCATGATAGTATGGAAGTCTGTTATTTTTGTGCTACAAGAATCTTTAGCTTGATCCTTAAAAGTGACATATTATGCCCCTTTTCACAAGATGTAATTTAAATCTATGGTGTACCCAGAATGTGTCTGTAAAATTTTTTGCTACATTTTTTTTTTCGTTTTTGTGTGTGTCCCTTTAAATGCAAATGAGCTGCTGTTTCCTGCCCCCATTCAGAAGAGGGTGGAGTCTTTACACGAGCTTCGTATACTCCGGCAATAACAAAACAGGCCAATCTCACTCATCCAGAATCTCAGAAATAACTCATTGATTCACCTCATCGACTCAAACTTTTGCCATTGCGTTAGAACTGGTCACCAACTCACGCTTGCGAAAACCAAATGGCGGCGCCGTGGGTGGAAATGTGCAGATTAAGACCCGGTAATATTATAATAAGATCCTCTTCATAAGTCTTCATAAGAAGGGGTGCGCAAAAATCAAATCGGTTTACTTTTTGACATTCTTGCAGAGAAAGGCTTATCAAAATAAAGTTACTAGGTTGTCACTTTTCACGTTTTCTGGGTTGGTAGATGCACAGAGGACCCGATTATAGCACTTAAACATGGGAAATGTCAGATTTTCATGATATGTCCCGTTTAACAATGAAGCATGTCTCACCAACGGGACACAACTGGGCGCTGCACAACCGGCTTCCTTTGGAGTCACCCAGGCATTCTTTTCCACCGTGTTTGGGAGGGGGGCTGTTGCACAAACGGTGTCTGCGCTGAAGTCCTCCACCACACGTGACGGAGCAAGAGTCCCATGGTGACCAGGGTCCCCAACCTCCATTCACTGAGACAGAGAAATGCATTGCAGTGTCAATTGGGATTTCAGGTTAAATGCTGCAAATACTCCAGCACTTATAAGGCAGACACTCACCTGGGCACGACGGCTTCTGGCATGGTTCGGTCTGGCGACCATCTCCCTCGCAGTCGTTGCCACCCATCTGAGGCGTTGGGGAGTTGCACAGCCGGATGCGAGTGATGACGCCCTCGCCACACGTCACTGAGCAAGAAGACCAGGGAGACCAGTGGCTCCAGCCCCCATTCTGCTTGACTGCATGAAAACAGGAATAAGTGTTAAACATATGCAAGTAACTGGTCCTAACTGACCCGCTCCAAGTGGGATCCCAGACAGCAACATAGTGTCTGCCCAGATCCGGCATGTGTGGATTCCACGTGTACCAGATGTGGGCCGAATCTGGACCAGTGGATTTTTTTAATTAATCATAACTAACATTTATTTTTCTTGCAAGATTAACAATTATATGCTTTTGAAACCTGAAATGTCCCCAAACACTCAGTCAGTCAGTGTGTATGAATAATGTTCGAATAAAAGGGGAAATGAAACTAGACAGATATCATATAAACTCATGACTTTGAGTAACAAAGTAAAGTAATTCAAGAAATGTGTTCTACCTAGTAACAGAAGGGTTTGCTGGATTATACATATGAAGAACCGATCATATTGTAAAAAAATGATGTAATGTATCATGTCACCTTTGCCATGCTCCTATTCTATTAAAACTGTTGTAATCTTTTTGCTGTTCATAAGGGTCAAGACATTGCCCGATTCAGCCGAAGTCGATTAGGAGGATAAATATTATTGAACGTCGATCAGAAGATGTTTAGATGCGTTGATTAGGATACGACCCAGGTAAACTCAAGTCAAGTGTGTAGGGGACAAATCTAGCACAACAACACACAGGTCTTACTGGCTTACGTTACATGCATGATGGTCTGAATATGACCAGTGACGGATGCCAGGTCAGCGTATTGTTCAACTCACATCGTTTGTCGCATTCTTGCGTGTAACAGTCTCTCGTCTGGACGGACGTGCCATCACAGTTGCTGTTGATTCGGTCACAGGAGCGTCCACGCTGCTGAATGCCTCTTCCACAGGTCACCGAACAATGGGTCCATTCAGACCAGGGCGACCAGCCATCTTCTGCACCAGCATCACTCGCTTGAGGAAGAGAATCAGAGAACAGGGTCACCAAATGAGTTCACCGAGCCACCAAACACTGTCGTCGTGCAAATGAACGGCCAGAACACATTAAAAGTTTCTGTTTTCAGTTAAAACGGTGTTGTGTTAGCGGCCGCTAAGTTAATGACTAATGATCTTTGCAATGGAAGTGAATCAGTCAAACCTATCTTTATCTGGACAATAACTTTATTCTAGATCTGCTGTAAAGCCTAAACTATCTCTGCTACTGTAATCTCCTGTTATCACTGTAAAGCTGCTGTGAAACTATATATATTGTTAAAAGTGCTGTAAAAATCAAGGTGACTTGACTTCAAAGATCAGACGAACATAATGAATAATGAATGTTGAGATTTAACAGCTGGACTCACGTGTTCCACAGCGCGGGCAACATTCACCATCCGGGACTGTGGCGTTGGCGCAGGGCATGAGCGGGCAGGAGATTTCACGACACACAGTGGCCGAGTTCTGTGAAATATTTGAAGCAAGTTTAATGGGACGATCCCAACAGCTGCACATAATGGGTGAGAAATAAACGTCTCCCTGCTGGCTTTCGGTTTGCCAATAAAAATTGACCCCTGGAAAATCATGTGGTGATATAAACTCTGAGCAGGCAGCAGGGGAACACATCTGACCGGACTAACAAAGTGTTTTAATGTGGCCAACATCAGGGTGGAGAATACAGACTGAGTCAGCGGCCACAACCACACACACACACACACACACACACACACACACACACACACACACACAACTGCGCACACACACACACACACACACACACACCCGCACACACACACACACACACTACCGCACACACACACACACACACACACACACACACACACACACACAACTTCGCACACACACACACACACACACCCGCACACACACACACACACACACACACACACACACACACACACCCGCACACACACACCCGCACACACACACACACACCCGCACACACGGTGGTCTCACCGGGAACCAGAGTCAGCGGGTATCACTCACCAATTAAAACATTCCTGAATCTCGGCCATTTAGATGCATGTGAAACTGTGAGACAGAACCGACTGAGAGAGCAAGACTCTCAGCACCTGTTTCCGTCCTCCCAACACTCTCCACCAGGGCTTTTGACCAAGTATACCGCCCTTGGTCAAATCTGGTCTGCCCACATAAAGGAGTAGTTCACTTTCAAATGAAAATTACCCCATGATTTACTCTCCCTCAAGCCATCCTAAGTATATATGACTTTCTTCTTTCAGACGAACACAATCAGAGTTATATTAAAAAAATGTCTTTATAATGGCAGTGAATGCCTGTTTCTGTTTTGAAGTCCATAAGAGTGCATCTATCCATGAAAAAATATCCATCATAAAAGTGTATCTATCCTTAATAAAAGTGCATCTGTCCATCATAAAAGTGCATCTATCCATAATAAAAGTGCATCTATCATCATAAAAGTGCATCTGTCCATCATAAAAGTGCATCTATCGTCCATCATAAAAGTGCATCTGTCCATCATAAAAGTGCATCTGTCCATCATAAAAGTGTATCTATCGTCCATCATAAAAGTGCATCTATTCATCATAAAAGTGCATCTGTCCATCATAACAGTGTACCTATCGTCCATCATAAAAGTGCATCTATCCTTAATAAAAGTGCATCTGTCCATCATAAAAGTGCATCTATCCATAATAAAAGTGCATCTATCCATAATAAAAGTGCATCTATCCATAATAAAAGTGCATCTGTCCATCATAAAAGTGTACCTATCGTCCATCACAAAAGTGCATCTATCCTTAATAAAAGTGCATCTGTCCATCATAAAAGTGCATCTATCCATAATAAAAGTGGATCTATCCATAATAAAAGTGCATCTGTCCATCATAAAAGTGCATCTATCCATAATAAAAGTGGATCTATCATCATAAAAGTGCATCTGTCCATCATAAAAGTGCATCTATCGTCCATCATAAAAGTGCATCTGTCCATCATTAAAGTGTATCTATCGTCCATCATAAAAGTGTATCTATCGTCCATCATAAAAGTGCATCTATTCATCATAAAAGTGCATCTGTCCATCATAAAAGTGTATCTATCGTCCATCATAAAAGTGCATCTGTCCATCATAAAAGTGCATCTGTCCATCATAAAAGTGCATCTATCCATCATAAAAGTGGATCTGTCCATCATAAAAGTGTATCTGTCCATAATAAAAGTGCATCTGTCCATCATAAAAGTGCATCTGTCCATCATAAAAGTGCATCTATCGTCCATCATAAAAGTGCATCTGTCCATCATAAAAGTGCATCTGTCCATCATAAAAGTGGATCTGTCCATCATAAAAGTGCATCTGTCCATCATAAAAGTGCATCTGTCCATCATAAAAGTGCATCTATCCATCATAAAAGTGGATCTGTCCATCATAAAAGTGCATCTGTCCATCATAAAAGTGCATCTGTCCATCATAAAAGTGCATCTGTCCATCATAAAAGTGCGTCTGTCCATAATAAAAGTGCATCTGTCCATCATAAAAGTGCATCTGTCCATCATTAAAGTGCATCTATACATCATAAAAGTGTATCTGTCCATCATAAAAGGGCATCTATCCATCATAAAAGTGGATCTGTCCATCATAAAAGTGCATCTGTCCATCATAAAAGTGCACCTGTCCATCATAAAAGTGCATCTATTCATCATAAAAGTGCATCTGTCCATCATAAAAGTGCATCTGTCCATCATAAAAGTGCATCTATTCATCATAAAAGTGCATCTGTCCATCATAAAAGTGCATCTGTCCATCATTAAAGTGCATCTATACATCATAAAAGTGTATCTGTCCATCATAAAAGTGCATCTGTCCATCATAAAAGTGCATCTGTCCATCATAAAAGTGCATCTGTCCATCATAAAAGTGCATCTATCCATCATAAAAGTGCATCTGTCCATAATAAAAGTGCATCTGTCCATCATAAAAGTGCATCTGTCCATCATTAAAGTGCATCTATACATCATAAAAGTGTATCTGTCCATCATAAAAGTGCATCTATCCATCATAAAAGTGGATCTGTCCATCATAAAAGTGCATTTGTCCATCATAAAAGTGCATCTGTCCATCATAAAAGTGCATCTATTCATCATAAAAGTGCATCTGTCCATCATAAAAGTGCATCTGTCCGTCATAAAAGTGCATCTGTCCATCATAAAAGTGCATCTATTCATCATAAAAGTCCATCTGTCCATCATAAAAGTGCATCTGTCCATCATTAAAGTGCATCTATACATCATAAAAGTGTATCTGTCCATCATAAAAGTGTATCTGTCCATCATAAAAGTGCATCTGTCCATCATAAAAGTGCATCTGTCCATCATAAAAGTGCATCTGTCCATCATAAAAGTGCATCTATTCATCATAAAAGTGCATCTGTCCATCATAAAAGTGCATCTGTCCATCATAAAAGTGCATCTGTCCATCATAAAAGTGCATCTATTCATCATAAAAGTGCATCTGTCCATCATAAAAGTGCATCTATTCATCATAAAAGTGCATCTGTCCATCTGTCCATCATAAAAGTGCATCTGTCCATCATAAAAGTGCATCTGTCCATCATAAAAGTGCATCTATTCATCATAAAAGTGCATCTGTCCATCATAAAAGTGCATCTGTCCATCATAAAAGTGCATCTGTCCATCATAAAAGTGCATCTGTCCATAATAAAAGTGCATCTGTCCATCATAAAAGTGCATCTGTCCATCATTAAAGTGCATCTATACATCATAAAAGTGCATCTGTCCATCATAAAGTGCATCTGTCCATCATAAAGTGCTCCACACTGCTCTGGGAGGTTAATAAAGGCCTTCGGAAGCAAAGTGATGAGTTTGTGTAAGAAAAATATTCCTATTTAACACGTTACAAAGTAAAATTCTGGCTTCCGGCCAAACGAACATACGCAGTCTACTTACGCCTGAAGCGCAACTTGCACACTCATGACGTCAGAAGTAGCGCAGTGTAAATATCAGCAGTGCGTCGCATTACTCGCATCAGTTGCGCTTTAGACTTAACTCTATCCGTATGTTCGTTTGGCCGGGATTTAGTGATGATTAATGATTATTAAATGGATAAATTATTATTTTTCTTACACAAACGTATCGCTTTACTTGTTTTATTAACCTCCCAGAGCAGTGTGGAGCACTTTTATGATGGACAGATGCACTTTTATGGACTTCAAAACAGAAACAGCAATTCACTGCCATTATAAAGCCTGGAAGAGTCAGGACATTTTTTAATATAACTCTGATTGTATTCGTCTGAAAGAAGAAAGTCATATAAACTAGGATGGCTCGAGGACGAGTTTTTGGGTGAAGCATCCCTTTAACCGTCCTTGGTTAAATCTGGTCTGCCCACTAAACCAGTACTAACCAGTATAAAGTAAGTGAAAGGCGCAGTTGAAGAGAGACAAGACCTGTACCTGACATGTGCAGTGTGTGCAGCTGTCCACCGTCCACTCGTTTTTGTCTCGGTAAACTATGCCGTTGTGCAGACAAACGCCTTTGTGGATTTGAATCTGGTTCATTATTGAGTTGTTGTCTACTGTCTGAATGGCAGGAAAGAGCACAGAGACACTGTCATTAGAAAGGACTTTAATTTAAAGTGACTTGAGGAAGAAATATCTGGCACTGCAAGAGAAACAGGCGGAGAGAGTCCTGCGTGGACAGCTGGTTCTGATCCTCACCACTTGGCGGAGCTCGTTTGACAACTGCTTCACCACCACACCGAGGCCCTTGAGCTCCGTAAACATGCTGGTCAGATCGTCGCAGGAGAAGCCGCAGATGTCCTGCAGATCTGAAGGGGAAAGCATTCTGACGTTACAGCCACGAGTCCAAGCCGAAACATCACATCACAAACACACGAGGATCTGCTGACCTTTAGACTTGTGTCCGGTGTAGTCGGTGCGGATGGCCGGACTCGACCCATTCACAGACTTCTCAAAGCTCATGACATCTGTGATGAAGGTAGCTGTCAAAATATTAATTGAGTGGTTACGCTTTAATACAATATTCATATTTTCACAATCAAAAAAATGTTTGTTTACATAATATGTGTGTGTGTACTGTATATAATTATTTTGTATATATAAATACACACATGCATGTATATAATTAAGAAAAT
>CM060632.1:34162648-34182648 GCA_030578275.1 Meda fulgida | reverse complement strand
GCAAGCCAATCAGAATCCTCAGAATCCACAAGAGAACCTCAAACCCCGTTTCCTCCAGTCGACACGGCAACACATAACCGGCACTTTCAGGAATCTCCACTTTGGCCGGAGTTTTTAGAAATAATCGTTTTCTGTGATAAAAACGGGGTTTTCGTGTAAACGAGAGGCCAAACCGCAGGGAAATATCTGCGTCTTCCCTTCGTGTAAACGGGGCCTGAAAAAGTCATTAACAGTTGCATTTTCAGTCAAATTTGGGGAAACCACTTTGTTGTGTTGAGCTATCTCAATTCCTTTAGTTTGAGTTGTTCATTACAAACAGCTGAAAGTCTGTAAATGTTGCCAATAAACCTCATTTGCAATGAAGGTTGAATCATTTGGATTACAACTGTAATTGGTGGTAGAGCTTTTGGAAGTACTTTAATCAGACAACTGCTAGAAAATAAACACATATTGTTTAATTCATAAAGTTGGATGCATTTCCTCTTTTTATCCCACAGTCCAGATAAATATGACTCATTACATCTAAACTCCGAGTGCATTCTGTGCTGTATGGTGAAATCCCGAACACACAGCAGGTCACGGACAGACGCTGCGTTCGGGGTGAATCCCGAGGATAATGGGCTTAGTCCTGAATCCCGGGAATGGAAGCGCAGTGGGCGGCAGAGACGTTCACATGCGCCTGAGAAACAAAGACACACACAGCAGAGAAATCAGAGAACGCTCGATTCAATTCTTCATGTGGCAAATGCTTCGTTCTGATCATAGGAAGGGAATGCGCTGCATCCCACGGGATCGGAAAAACTTCCGATTGGAGAATCAAATCACACTCGAGGAGAAGGTACAGCCCCAGTTCCTGATCCGGCTCCATTTATGGGCAGCCAGACACTGAAATGAGTTTATTCTGTGTCACGACACTGTTTACACAGCTCTGTGCTTTATGAACCAGTTCCACATTCTCTCCGATGCCAACATTCCCATCACAAAAGCTATTTAGTCAAAATAGACAATAAAGAAATGATCAATGCTCCTTCTGATCTCAAGTGTAAATCGATGTGAGGAGCGTCTCCACCGCGAGGTCAAAGGTCGTCTCTGTCGCCGCCATGACGACGCAGCTGTTTGCTGTTGCTCAATATTAAAACTCATCAAATATACTACAATCATTAGACAGAGCGAAAGCGCTGCTCTTTCCCATGACATCATGAAGATCTTCCACTTGATTGTAAATACTGTTTCTCTTATTATTTGGCATGTTTATAAATCGTCATATTAGAGTGATTTGTGAAGGGTCATGTGACACTGAAGACTGGAGTAATGATGCTGAAACTCAGCTTTAATCACAGGAATAAATTACACTTTACTAGATATTCACATAGAAAACAGCTGATTTACAGTATAATAATATTTCAGTTTTTACTGTATTTCTGATCAGAAGAGACTATTTCAGAAACATTAAAAAAATCTTAATTATTCCTAACTTTTGACCAGTATATACAATTAAATATCTTCTTGATAGTTTATGAACTCATTTATAAACAGAGTTCCATGAAAAGCTACACGTTTCTTCTTCACATGCATCACATCCGGGATTTAAATAATGGGTTATTTAAAATATACATATATGATAAAGTTTCTTTTATTTTAGTTGAATTTTATGAATTAAACAGCTTTTAAATATAAGCTGTTTAATTCATAAAATTCAACTAAAATAAAAAATGAATTCAAATATAATCATAAAATTATTCCATGATAGAAGCCCTAAAAGCTTTCCTATATGAAGTGTCTGACGGAAGCCTTTAAAAGTGTTGACTTAATAACGTTTATAAATTCAGGTTGAAATGATTTTATCATTTGTTTGTGATTCTGAGGGTCTGAAGGGAATCTCTCAACACACACACACACACACGCACGCACGCACGCACGCACGCACACACACACGCACGCACGCACGCACGCACGCACGCACGCACGCACGCACGCACACACGCACGCACGCACGCACGCACGCACGCACGCACACACACACACGCACGCACGCACGCACGCACACACACACACGCATGCACACGCATGCACACACACACACACACTCAGTCAGACACACACACACGCACACGCATGCACACATACACGCATGCACACTCAGTCAGACACACACACACACACACACACACGCACGTACACACACACACACACACACACACACACACACTCTTCAGATGTCAGTATATACAGTAGTCTCTCTCTCTCTCTCTCTCTCTCACACACACACACACAAACACACACACTCTTCAGATGTCAGTATATAGAGTAGTCTCTCTCTCTCTCTCTCTCTCTGTCACACACACACACGCACACACACACACACACACACACTCTTCAGATGTCAGTAGTCTCTCTCGCTCTCTCACACACACACACACACACACACACACACACACACACACACACTTCAGATGTCAGTATATACAGTAGTCTCTCTCTCTCTCTCACACACACACACACTCTTCAGATGTCAGTAGTCTCTCTCGCTCTCTCTCTCTCTCACACACACACACACACACACACACACACTTCAGATGTCAGTATATACAGTAGTCTCTCTCTCTCTCACACACACACACACACTCTTCAGATGTCAGTATATACAGTAGTCTCTCTCTCTCTCTCTCACTCTCTCTCTCTCTCACACACACACACACACACACACACACACACACACACACACACACACACACACACACACACACACACACACACACACACACACACAGACACACGCTCACACACACGCTCTTCAGATGTCAGTATATACAGTAGTCTCTCTCTCTCTCTCTCACACACACACACACTCTTCAGAAGTCAGTAGTCTCTCTCGCTCTCTCTCTCTCACACACACACACACACACACACACACTCTTCAGATGTCAGTATATACAGTAGTCTCTCTCTCTCTCACACACACACACACACTCTTCAGATGTCAGTATATACAGTAGTCTCTCTCTCTCTCTCTCTCTCTCACTCTCTCTCTCTCACACACACACACACACACACACACACACACACACACGCTCTTCAGATGTCAGTATATACAGTAGTCTCTCTCTCACACACACACACTTAATTGGTGATTCGATCACACGGAACGTGAAAATAGAGACACCAGCCACCATAGTCACATGTTTGCCGGGAGCCAGAGCGCCTGACATCAAAGCAAATTTAAAAGTGCTGGCTAATGCTAATCGTAAATTCTCTAAGATCATTATTCATGTCGGCACTAATGATGTTCGACTCCGCCAGTCGGAGATCACCAAAATTAATATTAAAGAGGTGTGTAAACTCGCAAGTACGATGTCAGGCACTGTAATTTTCTCTGGCCCCCTTCCTGTTCGCAGGAGTGATGAGATAGTTAGCAGATTGGCCTCACTCAATGGTTGGTTGTCTAAGTGGTGTCCGTTGAATAATATAGAATTCATAGACAATTGGAAAAGTTTTTGGGGCAAGCCTGACCTGTTGAAAAGAGATGGTGTTCATCCCTCCTGGGATGGTGCTGCTCTTCTCTCTAGTAATATGGCACATAGTCTTAGAGCTAAAACATGACAATCTGGGGCTCAGGTCAGGAAGCAGACAGACTGGCTAAACCGACCGTCTGCTAGCGGCCTCGCGTCACCAAGGTCAGATAAATCCCATCACATAGAGCCTCTTTCACCTAGATATCATCATATAGAGACTGTGTCTGTTCCCCGAATTTGGAAATCCAAAAAACGTCAGGTAAAAAATTTAATTGATGTTCAACAAATAAAAAACAGATATAATACAGATGAACAAATGATAAAGCTTGGGTTGCTGAATATTCGATCCCTTACTTCAAAATCGCTCATAGTTAATGATATGATTTCAAGTTATAATCTAGATGTGCTGTGTTTGACAGAAACCTGGCTAAAACCAAACGATTACATTACTTTAAATGAGTCAACCCCACAAGATTACTGTTATAAACATGAACCTCGTCTAAAACGCAAAGGGGGAGGTGTTGCTGTAATTTATAGTAATATTTTCAAAACCACTAAGAAATCTATTTTTAAATATACTTCTTTTGAAGTGTTGGTGCTTAATGTAAAAATATATAGTGTAAACGATAAATTACGTTTGAGATTTCTGCTGGCTACTGTATACAGGCCACCAGGGCACCATAAAGATTTTATCAAAGAATTTGCGGACTTTCTATCAGAATTAGTATTGGCTAACGATAAAGTACTAATTGTTGGTGATTTTAATATACATGTAGATAATGAAAAAGATGCATTGGGATTGGCACTTAAAGACATTGTAAACTCAATTGGAGTTAGACAACACGTGTCAGGACCCACTCATTGTCGTAATCATACTTTAGATCTAATATTATCACATGGAATAGATGTTGATGCCGTTGAAATTCTGCAGCAGAGCGATGACATCTCAGACCATTATCTAGTCTCATGTAAATTACATTTAGCCAAGGCTGCAAAGCCGACTCCGTGTTATAAATATGTTAGACCTATAACTTCTGCCACTAAAGATTGCTTTATCAATAATCTTCCTAATCAGTTTCATCATCTCAGCATCCCGGATAGCTTAGAAGAACTCGATATTGCAACAGAAACTTTTAACTCTCTCTTTTCCAGCACTTTAGACGCAGTTGCTCCGTTGCGCTTAAAGAAGATTAAAGAAAATAGTCCAACGCCGTGGTACAACGAGCACACTCAGGCCCTTAAGAGAGCAGCCAGAAAAATGGAGCGCAACTGGAAGAAAACAAAACTAGAGGTATTTCGGATTTCATGGAAAGAGAGCTCGATTGCTTACAGAGAGGCTTTAAAAGCTGCTAGATCTGCTTATTTTTCAACCCTATTAGAAGAAAATAAACATAATCCTAGGTATTTATTTGAAACAGTGGCTAAACTAACGAAAAAGAAAGCTTTAAGCACAGAAGTTTCCAAGCAACACAGCAGTAATGACTTTATGAACTTCTTCGCTTATAAGATTGATAATATCAGGGACAAAATTATAACTATGCAACCGTCTACTACAGTATCGCATCAGGGAGTGCATTGTAGTCTCCCTGAGAAAAAATTGTTTTCATTTGTTGCTATAGGAGAGGAAGATTTCTGCAAACTCGTTAATTCATCTAAATCGACAACTTGTATGTTAGACCCTATACCGACTAAGCTACTGAAAGAGATGCTTCCACAGATCATAGATCCTCTTCTTAATATCATTAATTCGTCTTTGTCTCTAGGATATGTACCAAAAACCTTTAAGCTGGCTATGATAAAACCGCTTGTTAAAAAACCGCAACTTGATCCTTCAGAATTAGTCAATTACAGGCCGATCTCAAATCTGCCTTTTCTGGCAAAGATATTAGAAAAAGCAGTATCCTCACAACTGTGTTCCTTTCTTGAAAGAAATGATATCTGCGAGGATTTTCAGTCAGGATTTAGACCGCACCATAGTACTGAGACAGCTCTCATTAGAGTTACAAATGATTTACTTTTATCATCCGATCGTGGTTGTATCTCTCTATTAGTGTTACTTGATCTTAGTGCTGCATTTGACACAATTGACCACAACATTCTTTTAAATAGACTGGAAAACTATGTTGGCATTAGTGGAATTGCACTAGCATGGTTTAAATCATACTTATCTGACCGTTATCAGTTTGTAGCAGTAAATGAAGAGATGTCTTATCGATCACAAGTTCAGTATGGCGTACCACAAGGCTCAGTACTAGGACCGCTGCTGTTCACTCTGTACATGCTACCATTAGGACATATCATTAGGAAACATGGAATTAGCTTTCATTGTTATGCCGATGATACTCAGCTGTATATTTCTTCAAAACCTAACGAAACTTACCAATTCACAAAATTAACGGAATGCATAGCTGATATAAAAAATTGGATGACTAGTAATTTCCTACTACTAAACTCTGAAAAAACAGAGATTCTAATTATTGGACAAAAAACTTCCACACGTAATAACCTAGAATACTGTCTAACCCTTGATGGCTGCTCTGTTAAGTCTTCGTCGTCGGTTAGGAACCTGGGTGTGCTCTTTGATAGCAATCTTTCATTTGAAAGTCATGTGTCTAGTATCTGTAAAACCGCATTTTTCCATCTTAAAAATATATCTAAATTACGACATATGCTCTCATTAACAAATGCGGAACAATTAGTTCATGCTTTCATGACAACAAGACTAGATTATTGTAATGCTCTACTGGGTGGTTGCCCTGCACGCTTAATAAATAAACTACAGCTGGTCCAAAACGCAGCCGCTCGAGTTCTTACTAGAACCAGGAAATATGACCATATTAGCCCGGTTCTGTCAACACTGCATTGGCTGCCTATTAAACATCGTATAAATTTTAAAATATTGTTGATTACTTACAAAGCACTAAATGGTTTAGCTCCGCAGTACTTGAGCGAGCTCTTAACGCATTATAGTCCTTCACGTCTATTGCGATCTCAAAATTCGGGCCAGTTGATAATACCTAGAATTTCAAAATCGACTGCGGGCGGTAGATCCTTTTCCTATTTAGCACCAAAACTTTGGAACAGTCTTCCTACCATTGTCCGGGAAGCAGACACACTCTGTCAGTTCAAAGCTAGACTAAAAACACATCTCTTTGACCTAGCATACACATAATATATTATAGACTTCTATAATTCAATATTAGGCTGCATAGATTAGGTCAGCCGGAACTGGGAACACTTCCCTTAAATCCTGATGTACTCGTTACATCATCATAAGAAGAATGGCATCTACGCTAATTTTAGTGTCTTTGTTTATCCCGAGGTTTTCCCGCAGCCGACCGGATCCAGGCCGTATCCAGATCTGACTAGGAGCTTTGCCTGGACCCGATGACAACGCAGTGCTGAAGTGCCAACTAGCCTCTCCCTATGGAGGATCCCTTTCCCACTCTACAGATAAAATGTTGTGATTCCGGTTCGCGTACCCACCCCGAAGTGATAAAATAAAACAAAATTCTGTATCAAATTTACAGTTACTGTAAATCCGGCCTCTAGTTCATAAACGCCAGAGGAGAACTGGCCCCCGACTGAGCCTGGGTTCTCCCAAGGTTTTTTTTTCTCCATTAGGTCACCTGATGGAGTTTTAGGACACCAGTAGGTCACTTGATGGAGTTTTTCGGTTCCTTGCCACTGTTGCCTTTGGCTTGTTCAGTTGGGGATATTCAAAATAATTAGCCAAGCATTAATACCATTGATCAGCCCTACCAAACGTGGATGTTTTTTCACTAAGAAACAAACATTATGCTATTTGATTGATATTGTGAAGCTGCTTTGATGCAATTTATATTGTGAAAAGCGCTATATAAATGCACTTGACTTGACTTGACACACACTCTTCAGATGTCAGTATATACAGTAGTCTCTCTCTCTCTCTCTCTCTCTCACTCTCTCTCTCACACACACACACACACACACACACACACACACACACACACACACACACACACACACACACACACACACACACACACACACACACACACACACACACACACACACACACATCACTAATACTAGCTAGGACAAATCAATCAAATATTATGGGATTATTATCCCAGCTCACAGTGAATGTTCAAAGTTATGATCAAATGTTCTTCAAGGATCATTAATAGAACGTTAGTTCACAGTATCTGGTCTTTAATGATGTTCTCTAAATGTCAGCGCAAAAACATTATACATTTTTCCTGAAATGTTTTAGTTGAACATGTTTTAAATGTTACTAGCCTAGTTGTTATTCAAAAGTAACATATAATAATGTTTGAAGAATGATACAATGGAATGTTCCCTTAACGTCCGCATAACCAAGAAAACACTAAATGTTTTGAACGTTCACAAATATAGTTTTCATAACTTAATGCGAACATTAGAAAAACATTCTTAGAACATTTTTATGTTAGCTGGGACAAGAAAATACTATTTCAGCTTTTCTGCTTTGTTTGTGAAATGCACTAGCAATCTCACTAGCCGTGTTTCCATCCAAAGATGCGAATGTAACTTGTGCGCGAGAGGCTGTAGCGCTGCGTGCTCCAGTTGTGTGTGTGAGCCTGTGAGAAATGTTCTCTGGAAAAATTCATTTATGAGTTATTGATAATGTCTGATGACGTAGAATGACGTGGCGCGTGTTGAAAGACATTCCTGCCGCTGTGTGTGTGTGTGTGTGTGTGTGTGTGTGTGTGTGTTGGACGCCTCAGTTACCGTAACCCAGCTGTGGAGAGTCGTAAAGACCATTCCTCATATTCCTCATATATTCCCGCGTGTTCCAGTAAACCCAGTCCGAGTCGCTGGACGAGCTTCATGTGTTTCCAATGATCCCGTTCCTCTAGTTCTATATTCCACTGTTAATGTCACGAACATACATGTGGAACAACATATGCAGATGTTTGACTTAGAGATACTCAAATAATTCATCATCAAAACAAATACACGTGGAATATAAAATGCATGTTTGATCTACTGACGCCCAGATACCAAAATTAATTATCATTAATAATCAGAAAGGAATACATGGGAAAAATATGTTTGATAGCTTACTCAAAAATACAAAAATAATTATCAATAATTAATGAATTAATCAGCAGAATTACACAAACTCATTAATCTGAATCTGATGCTGTCAGATTGAATGTTTCAGAAGAATATTTTAATAACAGAATTGAAAACCCAATAAGATCCAGCTTTGAGTTTGACCTAGACGGGCTTTCACACTGTGTGTGTGTGTGTGTGTGTGTGTGTGTGTGTGTGTGTGTGTGAGTGAGAGAGAGAGAGAGAGAGAGAGAGAGAGAGAGAGAGAGAGTGTGTGTATGTGTGTGAGAGAGAGAGTGAGTGTGTGTGTGTGTGTATGTGTGTGTGTGTGTGTGTGTGTGTGAGAGAGAGAGAGAGAGAGAGAGTGTGTGTGTGTGTGTGTGTGAGAGAGAGAGTGAGTGTGTGTGTGTGTGAGAGAGAGAGAGAGAGAGAGAGAGAGAGAGAGAGTGAGTGTGTGTGTGTGTGAGAGAGAGTGAGTGTGTGTGTGTGTGTGTGTGTGAGAGAGAGAGTGAGTGTGTGAGTGTGTGTGTGTGTGTGTGTGAGAGAGATAGTGAGAGAGAGTGTGTGTGAACAGAAAGTGTAATCAGATCCAGTGACGTTTGAACTTGATCCAGAAATATCGAGACTGATGTTTAACACATTGTGGCGAACAGGACGGCCGAGGGACGTGAGAGAGCGGCGCGAGGCCGGTGGTGTGATTGCTAATGAGCAACACCTGTGAAGCACACCGGTCTCGCATCTCTCACGGAGGAGCGGAAGCATAAAGGAGGAGCGACGACGTTGATGATCGAGAGAGGAACAGGCCTGTATTTTAGTTGTTTTGTTTATGTATTTTATTTTAGCCAGCAGTCGTCCGCGAGCGGCTGCTGGCAGTTCCTTATGTTTATTTTCGGTAGCCAGCAGTCGTCCGCGAGGGGCTGCTGGCGGTATTTTGGTTGTTTGTTTTATTTAAATAAAGTATATTTTAATTGTTCGCCGGTTCCCGCCTCCTTCTTCCCTGAACATTGCTACACTGGTGCCGAAACCCGGGAAGAGGGAGGAACGCGCTGTCAGAGAGTCCTCGCCGGTGTGGGGAATCCGCGGTGCCATCGAGCATGGTGCGCGAGTCGCCGCCGCTCGCCGTGGGCCGGAGCCTGCTGCCATCCGCCGAGCGAGGGGAGGAGCAGGGAGCGGGGGACTCGCGGCCACGGACGCTCGAGGCGGTGCGCTGGAGTGAGTTGCCGGTGGGACGGTCGAGCTCGCTGCCGGCCGTCTGGGTATTGGAGGGGCGGCTGCCATCCGGGAGGGAGAGGAGGAGTCGCCGCCGCTCGCCGTGGGCCGGAGCCTGCTGCCGTCCACCAGTGAAGGGGAGGAGCAGGGAGCGGGGGACTCCTACCGTCTGCCCAAGGCACCCGAGGAGCCGTCGCCGTCCACCGAGGGCTACCCAGCGTCACCGCCAGGCACCGCGGAGGAGATCGCCTAGCTGGTGGGGGACCAGATGGCAGCGCGTTGTGGGAACCGGACCAATTTTTTTTTCCTCTCTCCCCTCTCTCGATCTGTCGCTCCTCATGCTTCCGTCTCCGTTTCCCTCGGTTTGTCTGTCCATACTCCCCAGGGATCGCCGCCGCCGGGGGGGGGAGTAGGCACAGGCTCGTGGGTACCCCCCGGCCTGTGAGGGGCGATGGGGGTATGTGGCGAACAGGACGGCCGAGGGACGTGAGAGAACGGCGCGAGGCCGGTGGTGCGATTGCTAATGAGCAACACCTGTGAAGCACACCGGTCTCGCATCTCTCACGGAGGAGCGGAAGCATAAAGGAGGAGCGACGACGTTGATGATCGAGAGAGGAACAGGCCTGTATTTTAGTTGTTTTGTTTATGTATTTTATTTTAGCCAGCAGTCGTCCGCGAGGGGCTACTGGCAGTTCCTTATGTTTATTTTCGGTAGCCAGCAGTCGTCCGCGAGGGGCTGCTGGTGGTATTTCGTTTGTTTGTTTTATTTAAATAAAGTATATTTTAATTGTTCGCCGGTTCCCGCCTCCTTCTTCCCTGAACATTGCTACACACATTTTCTGGAAGATCACGACCTTTTACTGGAGAAGCAAAATAACTGAAGATATTAAGATATTAAATGCATTAAAATAAAGTACGTTTGTGCTTAAAACAAGAACAAATATATGCCTATGATATAAATATAACTACTCTGTGGATGAAGCAGATGTGTGTAGATGAGTGTAGATGAGTGCAGATGAGTGCAGATGAGTGCAGATGTGTGTAGATGAGTGTAGATGAGTGCAGATGAGTGCAGATGTGTGTAGATGAGTGCAGATGAGTGCAGATGAGTGTAGATGAGTGCAGATGAGTGCAGATGAGTGCAGATGAGTGCAGATGAGTGCAGATGAGTGCAGATGAGTGTAGATGAGTGCAGATGAGTGTAGATGAGTGCAGATGAGTGCAGATGAGTGCAGATGTGTGTAGATGAGTGTAGATGAGTGTAGATGAGTGCAGATGAGTGCAGATGAGTGCAGATGAGTGTAGATGAGTGCAGATGAGTGCAGATGAGTGCAGATGAGTGCAGATGAGTGCAGATGAGTGCAGATGAGTGCAGATGAGTGCAGATGAGTGCAGATGAGTGCAGATGAGTGCAGATGAGTGTAGATGTGTGTAGATGTGTGCAGATGAGTGTAGATGTGTGCAGATGAGTGTAGATGAGTGCAGATGAGTGCAGATGAGTGTAGATGAGTGCAGATGTGTGTAGATGAGTGTAGATGAGTGTAGATGAGTGTAGATGAGTGCAGATGAGTGCAGATGAGTGTAGATGAGTGTAGATGAGTGTAGATGAGTGCAGATGAGTGCAGATGAGTGCAGATGAGTGTAGATGAGTGTAGATGAGTGTAGATGAGTAGATGTGTGTAGATGTGTGTAGATGAGTGTAGATGTGTGCAGATGAGTGTAAATGTGTAGATGTGTGCAGATGAGTGCAGATGAGTGTAGATGAGTGTAGATGAGTGTAGATGAGTGTAGATGAGTGTAGATGAGTAGATGAGTGTAGATGAGTGTAGATGAGTGTAGATGAGTAGATGTGTGTAGATGAGTGTAGATGTGTGCAGATGAGTGTAAATGTGTAGATGTGTGCAGATGAGTGCAGATGAGTGCAGATGTGTGCAGATGAGTGTAGATGTGTGCAGATGAGTGTAGATGTGTGCAGATGAGTGTAGATGAGTGCAGATGAGTGCAGATGAGTGTAGATGAGTGCAGATGAGTGCAGATGTGTGTAGATGAGTGTAGATGAGTGCAGATGAGTAGATGTGTGTAGATGAGTGTAGATGTGTGCAGATGAGTGTAAATGTGTAGATGTGTGCAGATGAGTGCAGATGAGTGTAGATGAGTGTAGATGAGTGCAGATGAGTGCAGATGTGTGTAGATGAGTGTAGATGAGTGCAGATGAGTAGATGTGTGTAGATGAGTGTAGATGTGTGCAGATGAGTGTAAATGTGTAGATGAGTGTAGATGAGTGTAGATGAGTAGATGTGTGTAGATGAGTGTAGATGTGTGCAGATGAGTGTAAATGTGTAGATGTGTGCAGATGAGTGCAGATGAGTGCAGATGTGTGCAGATGAGTGTAGATGTGTGCAGATGAGTGCAGATGTGTGCAGATGAGTGCAGATGAGTGCAGATGAGTGCAGATGAGTGCAGATGAGTGCAGATGTGTGTAGATGAGTGTAGATGAGTGTAGATGAGTGCAGATGAGTGCAGATGTGTGTAGATGAGTGTAGATGAGTGCAGATGAGTGTAGATGAGTGCAGATGAGTGCAGATGAGTGCAGATGTGTGTAGATGAGTGCAGATGAGTGTAGATGAGTGCAGATGTGTGTAGATGAGTGCAGATGTGTGTAGATGAGTGTAGATGAGTGCAGATGAGTGTAGATGAGTGTAGATGAGTGCAGATGAGTGCAGATGAGTGCAGATGAGTGTAGATGAGTGCAGATGAGTGTAGATGAGTGTAGATGTGTGCAGATGAGTGTAGATGAGTGCAGATGAGTGCAGATGAGTGTAGATGAGTGTAGATGAGTGCAGATGAGTGTAGATGTGTGTAGATGTGTGCAGATGAGTGTAGATGTGTGCAGATGAGTGTAGATGAGTGCAGATGAGTGCAGATGAGTGTAGATGAGTGTAGATGAGTGCAGATGAGTGTAGATGAGTGTAGATGTGTGCAGATGAGTGTAGATGAGTGCAGATGAGTGCAGATGAGTGTAGATGAGTGTAGATGAGTGCAGATGAGTGTAGATGAGTGTAGATGAGTGCAGATGAGTGCAGATGTGTGTAGATGAGTGCAGATGAGTGCAGATGAGTGCAGATGAGTGTAGATGAGTGTAGATGTGTGCAGATGAGTGTAGATGAGTGCAGATGAGTGCAGATGAGTGTAGATGAGTGCAGATGTGTGCAGATGAGTGTAGATGAGTGTAGATGAGTGCAGATGAGTGCAGATGAGTGTAGATGAGTGCAGATGAGTGTAGATGAGTGTAGATGAGTGCAGATGAGTGTAGATGAGTGCAGATGAGTGCAGATGAGTGCAGATGAGTGTAAATGTGTGTAGATGTGTGCAGATGAGTGTGGATGAGTGCAGATGAGTGTAGATGTGTGCAGATGAGTGCAGATGAGTGTAGATGAGTGCAGATGTGTGCAGATGAGTGTAGATGAGTGTAGATGAGTGCAGATGAGTAGATGTGTGTAGATGTGTGTATATGAGTGTAGATGTGTGCAGATGAGTGTAAATGTGTAGATGTGTGCAGATGTGTGCAGGTGAGTGTAGATGAGTGTAGATGAGTGCAGATGTGTGTAGATGTGTGCAGATGAGTGTAGATGAGTGTAGATGACTGTAGATGAGTGCAGATGAGTAGATGTGTGTAGATGTGTGTAGATGAGTGTAGATGTGTGCAGATGAGTGTAAATGTGTGTAGATAAGTGCAGATGAGTAGATGTGTGTAGATGTGTGTAGATGAGTAGATGTGTCTAGATGTGTGCAGATGTGTGTAGATGAGTAGATGTGTGTAGATGAATGCAGATGTGTGTAGATGAGTAGATGTGTGTAGATGAGTGCAGATGAGTGTAAATGTGTGTAGATGTGTGCAGATGAGTGCAGATGAGTGTAGATGAGTGCAGATGAGTGCAGATGAGTGCAGATGAGTGTAGATGTGTGTAGATGAGTGTAGATGAGTGTAGATGAGTGTAGATGAGTGTAGATGTGTGTAGATGTGTGCAGATGTGTGCAGATGAGTGCAGATGAGTGCAGATGAGTGCAGATGAGTGCAGATGAGTGCAGATGAGTGTGGATGAGTGCAGATGAGTGTAGATGAGTGCAGATGAGTGCAGATGAGTGTAAATGTGTGTAGATGTGTGCAGATGAGTGCAGATGAGTGTAGATGTGTGTAGATGTGTGCAGATGTGTGCAGATGAGTGCAGATGAGTGCAGATGAGTGTAGATGAGTGCAGATGAGTGCAGATGAGTGCGGATGAGTGTGGATGAGTGCAGATGAGTGTAGATGAGTGTAGATGAGTGCAGATGAGTGCAGATGAGTGTAAATGTGTGTAGATGTGTGCAGATGAGTGCAGATGAGTGTAAATGTGTGTAGATGTGTGCAGATGAGTGCAGATGAGTGTAGATGTGTGTAGATGTGTGCAGATGTGTGCAGATGAGTGTAGATGAGTGCAGATGAGTGCAGATGAGTAGATGAGTGTAGATGTGTGTAGATGTGTGTAGATGAGTAGATGTGTCTAGATGTGTGCAGATGTGTGTAGATGAGTAGATGTGTGTAGATGAATGCAGATGTGTGTAGATGAGTAGATGTGTGTAGATGAGTGCAGATGAGTGTAAATGTGTGTAGATGTGTGCAGATGAGTGTGGATGAGTGCAGATGAGTGTAGATGAGTGCAGATGAGTGCAGATGAGTGTAGATGAGTGCAGATGAGTGCAGATGAGTGTAAATGTGTGTAGATGTGTGCAGATGAGTGCAGATGAGTGTAGATGTGTGTAGATGTGTGCAGATGTGTGCAGATGAGTGCAGATGAGTGTAAATGTGTGTAGATGAGTGTAGATGAGTGTAGATGTGTGCAGATGAGTGCAGATGAGTGTAGATGAGTGCAGATGAGTGCAGATGAGTAGATGAGTGCAGATGAGTGCAGATGAGTGTAGATGAGTGCAGATGAGTGTAGATGAGTGCAGATGAGTGCAGATGAGTGCAGATGAGTGTAGATGAGTGCAGATGAGTAGATGAGTGTAGATGAGTGTAGATGAGTGTAGATGAGTGCAGATGAGTAGATGTGTGTAGATGAGTAGATGTGTGCAGATGAGTGCAGATGTGTGTAGATGTGTGTAGATGTGTGTAGATGAGTAGATGTGTGTAGATGAGTGCAGATGAGTGTAGATGTGTGTAGATGTGTGCAGATGTGTGCAGATGAGTAGATGTGTGTAGATGTGTGTATAAATCATGCTGACTGTGAGCAGGAGCAGCGAGTGGAAAAGCAGATGTTCCTCCCGTTTCTTTTTACATGGAAAACTGGATTCATCCGAGACAAACAATTAACATCCTCATCCCTGGAGTGTGTGTTGCAGAATTCTGTTATTTCTACAGCGCTTCATACGACAGATCATCAAAAATCACACAATCATGGAAACTAGATCTGCATTTTCTGAAGGAAATATCAGCGTTTGAAAGAATAAATCAGGATTGTGTTCAAGTTTCAAACTGCCTAAGTTATGTATTTCAGAAATGTACATATACAAAATCACAGTTAGCTAAAAATGTATCATTTTAAACAATGTAATAATATAATGCAGAAACAATGAGCTCATTGAAGTAATGAATACTTGAGTATAAAAGTATAAAAACTTGATTAAAATCCACAAACGTGAACTTATGGAAGTAAATGGATTGTGAAAACAGTTTCTTGCGAATGGATATTCTGTTCCCATTGAGTTCTGAAAATATTTTTTTTTATAGATTTAAAAAATGTATTTATAGAGTTTTCTCTCAATGTTTAAAACACACAGTATTTTAAACTGACTGTCGGTCAAGTGAACATTCCATCGTATCATCTTCAACACATTCTGGAACGTTACATCTGAATGTTCTCTGAACGCTCCGAAACACGATACATTTAAAAATGTCCAACTGAAACATTTCAGAAAAACATTCCATGAGCGATGTATAAATAATGTTACGTTTAGAGGACATCATTAAACACCAGATACTTTTAACAAACATTGTATTAAAGTTACTGAAAGAACGTTTGTTCATAACTTCATGTTTGGCAGTTTTACAGACACAGAACCAGCGATGCATTTCCCAGCCGGCGAGCTTTAACTGATTCATCTCTCATAACTCCTGTCCTCACACACACACAGAAGAAACACACATGAGAGCAATGTGTGTGTGTGTGTGTGTGTGTGTGTCTGTGTGTGTGTCTGTCTGTGTGTGTGTCTGCCCACCAGACCCCCGCACTGCACATCAGCACGCGTTACACATGTTATTCACATCATCTGAAGCCTGTAAGTTCCTCCATGCTCCGCTGTGTGTGTGTGTGTGTGTGTGTGTGTGTGTGTGTGTTTGTGGACCCCTGCATCCGCACACATTCTCCATGGACACAAGCAGATCGTGCCAAACTCGTCTTCTGCTGAATCACTCTCACACTCTCTCTCTCTCTCTCTCACGCACACACACACACACACACACACACTGCTCTCATGTGTGTTTCTTCTGTTTACTTTAAAGATCTTGAAATGGAGTTGAATGATATTATGATTCTGGAGGAAAACGTTCCAGTTCCTGTAAATATAGTTAATGATCTTTGACTATTATGTGTAAAATCAATGCATCTGTAAACAATGCAGATATTGATATCTGGAAGAGAATATTACATTTACTGGAGAACCAAAATGTCACAATACGTTTTTTGTGAGTTTAAGCTTAAAACAATAATTAATTTGTTTACAAAATTAAAATCACAAAAAAAAATATATAATGAAAAATCTTATTATATCACATATTACTTTACCTGTAACAAATGTATTGCTCATTGTTAGTTCATTTTAGTAAATACATTAACTAATGCACCTTATAGTAAAGTGTATAGTAAAGTGGTAAAGCGGTAAAGTGTATAGTAAAGTGTATAGTAAAGTGGTAAAGTGTATAGTGAAGTGTAAAGTGTATAGTAAACTTTATAGTAACACCTTACTATATAGAGAGTGGTACTATTTTGTACAGAGAAGAGCTTATATTGTGATACTATTATGTTGTTATGTTTAGTGTATATGTGTTGTGTTGTGTGTGCATGTGTGCGCGTGTGCGTGTGTGTGTGTGAGTTAGATGACTTAGATGATGTTGTGTGCACTTCTGTATTTGTCTTCATTGTTGTACAGCTGTGATGTTAATATTTTGGTAAAATTGTTAAGACCCCAGGAAGAATAGCTGCTGCTTAATGGAGTAGCTAATGGGGATCTAAATAATAAACATAATAAACGTGTAAAGTGTGTGGTAAAGTGTATAGTGAAGTGTAAAGTGTATAGTAAAGTGTATAGTAAAGTGTAAAGTGTATAGTAAATTGTATAATGACGTGTAAAGTAAAGTGTAAAGTGTATAGTAAAGTTGCAAAGTGTAGAGTGTAAAGTGTAAAATAAAGTGTAAAGTAACGTTGTAAAGTGTATAGTAAAGTGGTAAAGTGTATAGTAAAGTGTAAAATAAAGTGTAAAGTAACGTTGTAAAGTGTATAGTAAAGTGGTAAAGTGTATAGTAAAGTGTAAAGTAAAGTGTATAGTAGAGTGTTAAGTGTATAGTAGAGTGTAAAGTGTATAGCAGAGTGTAAAGTGTATAGCAGAGTGTAAAGTGTATAGTAGAGTGTAAAGTGTAAAATAAAGGTAAAGTAAAGTGTATATTAGAGTGTTAAGTGTATAGCAGAGTGTAAAGTGTATAGCAGAGTGTAAAGTGTATAGTAGAGTGTAAAGTGTATAGCAGAGTGTAAAGTGTATAGCAGAGTGTAAAGTGTATAGTAAAGTGGTAAAGTGTAAAGTAACATTGTAAAGTGTATAGTAAAGTGTAAAGTGTATAGTAGAGTGTAAAGTGTATAGTAGTGTAAAGTGTATAGTAAAGTGGTAAAGTGTAAAGTAACATTGTAAAGTGTATAGTAAAGTGTAAAGTGTATAGTAGAGTGTAAAGTGTATAGTAGTGTAAAGTGTATAGCAGAGTGTAAAGTGTATAGTAAAGTTGCAAACTGTAAAGTGTATAGTAGAGTGTAAAGTGTAAAATAAAGTGTAAAGTAACGTTGTAAAGTGTATAGTAAAGTGGTAAAGAGTATAGTAAAGTGTAAATTTAAGTGTATAGTAGTGTTAAGCGTATAGTAGAGTGTTAAGTGTATAGTAGAGTGTAAAGTGTATAGCAGAGTGTAAAGTGTATAGTAGAGTGTAAAGTGTATAGTAGAGAGTAAAGTGTAAAATAAAGGTAAAGTAAAGTGTATAGTAGAGTGTTAAGTGTATAGCAGAGTGTAAAGTAAAGTGTATAGTAGAGTGTAAAGTGTATAGTAGTGTAAAGTGTATAGCAGAGTGTAAAGTGTATAGTAGAGTGTAAAGTGTATAGCAGAGTGTAAAGTGTATAGCAGAGTGTAAAGTGTATAGTAAAGTGGTAAAGTGTAAAGTAACGGTGTAAAGTGTATAGTAAAGTGTAAAGTAAAGTGTATAGTAGAGTGTAAAGTGTATAGTAAAGTGTAAAGTAAAGTGTATAGTAGAGTGTAAAGTGTATAGCAGAGTGTAAAGGGTATAGTGGAGTGTAAAGTAAAGTGTATAGTAAAGTGTAAAGTGTGTAGTAAAGTGTATAGTAAAGTAGTAAAGTGTATAGTAAAGTGGTAAAGTGTATAGTAAAGTGTAAAGTGTATAGTAAAGTGTAAAGTGTGTTGTAAAGTGTATAGTAAAGTGGTAAAGTTTATAGTAAAGTGTAAAGTAAAGTGTAAAGTAACGTTGTAAAGTGTATAGTAAAGTGGTAAAGTGTATAGTAAAGTGTATAGTAAAGTGTAAAGTAAAGTGTAAAGTGTGTAGTAAAGTGTATAGTACAGTAGTAAAGTGTATAGTAAAGTGGTAAAGTGTATAGTAAAGTGGTAAAGTTTATAGTAAAGTGTAAAGTAAAGTGTAAAGTGTATAGTAAAGTGTAAAGTGTGTTGTAAAGTGTATAGTAAAGTGCTAAAGTTTATAGTAAAGTGTATAGTAAAGTGTAAAGTGTATAGTAAAGTGTAAAGTGTGTTGTAAAGTGTAAAGTGTGTTGTAAAGTGTATAGTAAAGTGGTAAAGTGTAAATTAAAGTGTAAAGTGTATAGTAAAGTGTAAAGTGTATAGTAAAGTAGTAAAGTGTATAGTAAAGTGGTAAAGTAAAGTGTATAGTAAAGTGTAAAGTGTACAGTAAAGTGTAAAGTGTATAGCAGTGTTCCTGGAATAGTAGTATGTGTGTGTCTGAGACGGACTGGCCTTTACACTGGACTCATGGAGAACTGGGATCTCCAGGGACGCTTCTGAGGGAATGCGCGGTGGAGGAATGCAGAGGACTGGAAATATATAAATAATGTGGGATATTACTCTGAACCACACACATGATGTTCACTGGAGCTGAACGAGGTCAACGGAGGTCAACGCTCCTGATGATGTCAGAAATCCACAACTTTATTCATCATCACATTATTATTTACAGAAGGAATAAAGTAAAGAGTGATTGAGCTACATCATCAGACGTGATGAAGGTTTGCAGGGACACACACAGCCCAGAATCCATCAGATCCAGAACACTTACTGTGTCTGTGCTGTGCGTTGCCCTCCAACATGATGTCACTTCCTGGTGGATGATGTCATTAAGGAACATGTTTCATTTGACCTATAGAAGAAGAAAATATCATGAAGCTTAATATATTTGTACTATTATATATGCATTATATTATATCATTTTATGTATTAGTTTTCTTTTAAAACTATAACATTTATAATTTATTATACTTTTATAAAATAAACACACACACATATATGTGTATATATATATTTATTTTAGCTTTATAACATATGTATATATAATTTGTAGTTGATTGTAATTTTATTTATATGTATATTATAATTTATATTACATATCAAATGTATATATAAAATATAAATCACAATATACAATTATTATACAGTAATTAATAGATATATATAATTATATACACACACACACACATTTCTCTAACTAAAATGACTTAATTTGAATAAAATAAATTAAATTGTGTGTAAAAACTTTCTTAAATTAAATTTGTTTTTGAGAGTATGTACAAATGTGCATATAATATATGTATATAATATGAAGTATAATATTATAAACTGCACAATAACTCTTCCAGGTGTAGTGTGATGAATCTCAGCGGTCAGGAAA
>CM060632.1:34145148-34157648 GCA_030578275.1 Meda fulgida | reverse complement strand
CTCGCTGTAACACTAACCCACGTGATTAAACACACGGCTACTGGAGTGCCTCAGGGCTCAGTGCTGGGACCGCTGCTCTTCTCCATATACCCGTCTTCACTGGGATCTGTCACTCAGAAATATGTGTTTTCCATCACTGTTATGCTGACGACACACAACTGCACCTCTCACTCCTGCTCGCATCTCAGCCTGACACACATTTCTTGCTGGATGAAGGACCAACATCTTCAACTCAACCTTGAAGACAGAACAGTGTTCTCAGCCAAACCATCACTACACCACAACTGCTCCATTCAGTTCTTTCTTAAACAGAATCAGGATTACTCTATAGTAGTTCAGTCTGTGAGAAAGGTAAAGTAAGTAGTGTTGTATGCACACACACGCACACACTCACAATCTCACACACAATCTCTCTCTCACACACACACACACGTGCGCACAAACACACACGCACACACTCACAGTCTCACACACAATCTCACACACACACACACACACACACACTCTCATAGACACACTCACACACACACACACGCACACACACTCCTGCTAAACGTTTATAAGTCTCCAGGTGAATTCCAGCTGAATGACTGAATCATTTAATCTTATAATGGAATAAATGTTCACAGACTCCATTGATTGTGAAACACTCTTCCGTCTCGGCTCTTTTACACATACATCGCAAAAAAAAAAAAAATTGTTTCTTGAAAAAAATAAACATTTAACTGAAAATTAAGTATAATTGTTTTCTTTATCTAGTTGCCAAGCTTTTCATTAAGTTTAACCTAATGTTCTAAAACAAGTTCAAACTAAAAAGTGTTCAAATATAGACACATTTTTAAAAATGTCAAAAACATAAAACTAAATTACAAAAACATTACCTGAAATTAAAATAACAGAAAATGTTTTTTAAAAAGCAATTCAAAATATGAACTATAAGAGTATCTCAAAAAACTGTGAGCGTCCGAAGCTGCAGAATCAAGAACACGTTTACATCATGCTGCATCATTTACTAGTCAGGATTAAACACGCTTTACTGCATTTTTTATTCGTTCATCTTCGGAACACGAATTAAGATATTTGTGATGAAATCTGAGCGCTGGATCACTCCTCCATACGAGTCCATAGGCTTCTTCGGGAATTGAAACTTGCCAGCCTCGAAAAGTTATTAAAAACATCGTTAAAATAGTCCGAGTGACTACAGTGGCTCAATCTTTAGTTTATCAAGCGACGAGAATACTTTTTGTGCGCAAAAACATTTTGCGCTGGACTTTATTTCAACTCTTCATTTCCTTCTGAGTCAGTTAAACTAGTGTAACAGCGTAAGCTTCTGTTGTTGTACGTCACACGCCTCACACACATGACCAGCGTCGGCCAATAGCGAGCCTGCGTGTGACGTAGCTCTACGCAAACACACTAGTTTAACTGACTAGAGGCCCACGAGAAGGAAATGAAGAGTTGAATAAAGTCGTAATTTTTGTTTGTTTTTGCGCTCAAAAGTATTGTCGCTTGATGAACTTAAGATTGAGCCACTGTAGTCACTGGACTATTTTAATGATGTTTTTAATAACTTTGAGGCCGGCCAGTTTCACTCCCTGAAGAAGCCGATGGACTCGTATGGAGGAGTGATCCAGCGCTCAGATTTCATCAAAAGTATCTTAATTCGGGTTCCGAAGATGAACGAAGGTCTTACGGGTCTGGAACAACATGAGGGCGAGTAAATACTGACAGAGTTTTCATTTTTGGGTGAACTAACCCTTTAAGTCCAACTCAGCCCCGGGGCCAGATGGCCTGAGAGGGAGAGTTTTAAAAGAAACTGTCCATGAATTAAAAGGTATTGTGCTGGAGTTATTCCAGTACTTGCTTAATTCCTTAACACTTCCCAAATTATGGAAAATGTCCCATATTGTGCCTATTCCGAAAAAATCTGGAGCTACTGAACTAAAAGATCTCAGGCCCATTGCCTTTACTTCCATCTTAGGAAAAGTTGTGAGAGAGTTATAAGCAAACATATTACAGCATCAGTTTCTAATAGCTTAGATCATCTCCAGTTTGCTTACAAAAGTATGAGGGGACCCGACGACGCAACTGTCAGTCTGTTCCCACCTAGCTAGGGCCCTGTTTATCGATTTTACATCAGCATGCAGATTCATACCCTGCTGCAGAGACTGATCGATATAGGAGTAAATGGTGGTATTATCCACCTTGTAAGGGACTTCCTCTCTGACCGCCCTCAACAGGTTCTGGTTAATATTACTCGGTCTGACATCCTTGTGCTAAATACTGGCGCCCCGCAAGGGACTATTCTTTCCCGATTACTCCTCTCCATTTATACAAACGAATTCCAATTAGATCGGGAACATTTTCGTTTGTTCAAGTATGCAGATGATATGGCCCTGGTTGCTTTATTAAAGAGGGGGAAATAGTTGGAGATGAAGTATATAGAGCACATGTGTCATCTCTCCAGAAATGGTGCAATGAAAGTTCCTTAGCAAGTCAGAAACATTTAAATTCCATGTGCGAGGAAGGTCTCAGGAAAAAAGCTTTTGAAATAGCAAACGATCCCTCTCATCCACTCAATAGGGAGTTTGAACTTCTTCCCTATGCCAGACGTTAAAGTACCTAGGGCAAATCGTAATATTTTTAAAAATTATTTTATTCCTAATGCAATTCGGACGCTGAACACCACGTCCCGTTGATGCATTGTAACGTAATTGCTACTGCTGTACTGCATTTTGCCCTGAAGATGTCTGTGTGTTGTTCTTGTTGTTCTTGTTGTTGTTGGTTTGATTGTTGTATTTATGAGACCGAAGGCAAATTTCCACATTCTGGACAATAAAATAAAATGAAATGAATATAGGCCTATATAGATTATTCTCCATTCAGTTTTTTCTTAAACAGAATCAGGATTACTCTATACACACACACACACGTTTACTTAGCTATCTAAATGGGGACATTCCATAGACGTAATGGTTTTTATACTGTACAAACTGTATATTCTGTCCCCTTACACTGCCCCTATCCCTAAACCTGCCCATCACAGGAGACATTCTGTATTTTTACATATTTAAAAAACCTTTTATTACTTTAGTTTTAAACCTGATTTACAAATGAGGACGTCCCTAAAGGGAGTTTTTGTCAGGTTTTGGTCACTTCTGTGTACAAATTTGTCCCCAAAATATAGTTAAGTAGGTAGACACACACACACACACACACACACACACACACACACACACACACAGAGAGAGAGAGAGAGAGAGAGAGAGAGAGAGAGAGAGAGAGAGAGAGAGAGAGAGAGTAATGCTTTTACTGGATTTATATTGTACAGGATTTTCTTTATATTCCAGATCTGTTTCAAATATTTTCCACTCAACGCTACTGGGGTAAACTAGTCTAGAAGCGTTTACTAATAAATCAATTACAAAATCATGATAATAATGTAATGTCTGCATAATAATGTAATGTCTGCATAATTCTCAGCATGTGTGTTTTATCACAGCTAATTAAAGCCATATATAGACTCAGCCAACACAAATATGTTCTAAGACGTTCATCATGTGGGATTGCGGGACAAACCTCAGCCTGATCCGGGAACAGCGAACAGGATTCTTGTCATTCAGAGTTGGTGAGAATCCAACAAGTTGAGAGTTGAGATTTCCCGTCACACCGGCTGGTCATGTGATCGATTGCTCTTGATTGTGATTGATTCTCTTGCGTCACTGAGTCAGGAGGCCGGAAGTGTGTATGTGCCCAAATAAGGAAACTTCCGAACGCTTCCCAGTCCACAATCCCGTGATTCACTTCATGCACTGCACTTTATGAGACGAACTCAACTGTGATCAGCTCAGAGTTCAGGCATAGAAGAAGTCTTTCTAGAGACAGTAAAAATGTTTTTTCTTTCTGACTCTTTGAGATTTCTCTCTGATATTTATGAGACTAAATTAAACAAACAACCTTGTAACCAATCAGATCAACGTGTGATCGTCAACCAGTGGATCTCTGAATGAGTGAGTGAGTGGAGGCGGGGCTCATTTGCATATTCATAGAACCGCGCATACTAAATGAGGCGAGGGTGTCGAGTTACATTCAAGATATTTTAAAGACATGAAGACATTTTTTTAAGGAAAAAAGTTTTAAATATGTAATTTTGGTGATCAAAGATGAGTTTTAAGGGATAAAATTAATGAGGGACATTAATATATTATTTTTCGTTTATGCCAGTCAATGAAATGAATGAATAGCCTTAATAGATAATATTTTTTTTAATTCTCTTTTGTTAACTTTACAATGAAAGTCAATTAATTTTAGTGCATGAGTCATGGAGAAATGAACACTGTTCACGTGCACTTCCCCCTGAGGTCATATTGAGGAAAGGCCACATTAAACATGCATGAACACATCTGGAGGAGCGCCGATAAGCAAACGCTTGTGCAACACCACATCTGTCACCATGGAAACTGCACAACATCAGCACAACAAGCGCTCGTCTCCGCAGTTCTGATCGCTTCAAGTGTTTGGTATCATTATCTGAGTGACAGTGGCTGTAGCGCTGCAAAAAATGCTTTTCTTACCCAGTACTTTTGTCTTGTTTCCAGTCCAAACATCTAAAAATCTTAAATAAAGATGTCTTTCCTAAAGTAGTAAAATGCTTAATGATATTATGTGTTGTTTTCTGGGAATATAAATCAAAATGAAGTGAGTTTTTGCTTAAAACAAGCAAAATTATTTGCCAATGGGGTCAGAAAAATAATCTAGTTTCTGTTTTTTAAGCAACAAATCACTCAATTTTACTCCTCTAGTAGATGCATCTTGATTTAAGAATTTTTAGATATTTGGACTGGAAACAAGACAGAAATACTCAGTAAAAGCAGCACTTTTGCAGTGTGCGGCAGGTTCACTGATCCAGAGTCAGAAACAATGGGAGTGAATCATGTGACTCACTACATCATCAGCAGCTGCTGCTTCTCAATCTCCCAGAATTCCTGCAGTCTGACGCCACAGTTTCCGCCTCGTCCTTTACTGGGCTCGACAGCGATCGGAAGGGCTTTGAGTGCAGTGCATTATTCACACAGTGCTGAGATTTACCATGTTCTCTACACACACACACACACACACACACACACACACACACACACACACACTTGCAATCTGCCGCTCAGGACATTTAATTCGTTCAAGCTCATGCACAAATACATTTTAGTCTCCCTGTGGAGAAATCCAGCTGTTAATGTTGTAAATGTGTCTATGTGCTGTTGTTAATATGCTTTAAGACAAAGCGTGTGTAAGTTCATAAGTCGACAGCATTGCTGAGTATTTTCTGCTTAAAACTGCAGTGAACCAAAGACAGTCTCAAAAACACGCTTTGAAATCGCTGGTGTTTCTGACATCACAAACGACCTTGTAACCAATCAGATCAACGTGTACTCGTCAACCAGTGGATCTCTGAGTGAGTGGAGGCGGGGCTCATTTGCATATTCATAGAACCATGCATACTAAATGAGGCAAAGGTGTCCAGTTACATTCAAGATATTTTAAGACATGAATAGGAAACAAATGTTTAAATATGTCATTTTGGTGATCAAAGATGAGTTTTAAGGGATACAATTATTGACTACAGGGGACTTTAAGACATTATTTTTATTTTATGCCAGTCTATGGCATGAATGAATTATTTAAACTGTTCAAAGTAGCCTATAGATATTCTCAGTCTTTCAATCTATCTTACATTTTATACTTTCAATGAACAAAATATAATAATAACAATCCAAAAACGAGAGGACAGAATGCTAAAAAAAGATCCTTCAGTGCAAAGAATTTTTTTTTCTCTAAATATTGATCTGAGTTGAAATATTGTAGCCTATCAGCTCTTTAAACGCAAAGCTTGCGCGGCGAGAGCAGTTTCAGAGTCGAGATACACTAGACGGACATATAAGAGATCTGGTATACAGTCATAACACGTATTACACAGCATTTCAACACATACATAATGATGGAGATCAAAGACATTGATTTCAGATTAAACTGTTTTAAAACTGTACCTGTTTGCGTCTTATAATTCAACAGTGAACAAAAACGTCTCAGGTTACGTCTGTAACCATAGTTCCCTGAGAAAGGGAACGAGACGATGCGTCAACGACGCTTTGGGGAACGCCCCCCCCCCCCAGCGTGAATGCATCTGAGCATCAATGTCAACTAGTCCAATGGAAAGAATGAGCGTCACGGGCGGGTGACGTCATGACCAGGAAGGTATAAAAGCATTAGCTTCAAAAGATGTCGAAGCAAGCCGATCACAGGGATGCAGGAAGTATGGCAGGGTGACGCATCGTCTCGTTCCCTTTCTCAGGGAACTATGGTTACAGACGTAAAAAAAGACGTTCCCTTTCGAGGGAACTCGCGATGCGTCAACGACGCTTTGGGAACGAGAATACCCAAAACGCCAGAATTCCAAGTACCTGAGTGTTAGTCTGTTGTAATTAAGCACTAAGCACCTGAGAATCTGGGGCAGCATCCAGGTCCAGGCTGTAAAACCTAACGAATGTGAGCGGTGAGGACCAGCCTGCCGCATCACACACGTCTTGAAGAGAAACTCCAAATAATAAGGCTTTAGAGGCCGCCATACCCCTCGTAGAGTGAGCTCTGACCGCCAAAGGACACGGCTGGTCAGAGTACTCGTATGCAAGTGCAATAGCCTCAACTATCCACTTACTAACCGTCTGTTTAGAAGCAGGAAGACCCTTCTTAGGTGATCCAAAGCAAATAAATAACTGGTCGGACTTCCTCATTGAAGATGTCCGATGAACATAAGTATCCAGTGCCCGCACTGGACACAAGAGGTTCAGCCTTTCCTGGTCCGCAGATATAAAAGGAGGAGGACAGAAAGCCTGCAGCACAATAGGCCTCGGAATCAAGGTCGGCACCTTAGGGACGTATCCCTGTTACGGATATAAAAATGCCTTGACCATCCCCGGTGCAAACTCAAAGCAAGTGGGGGAAACCGAAAGGGCCTGAAGGTCTCCAACTCTCTTGAGGGATGAGATAGCTTGCAGAAAAATAGTCTTAAGGGTAAGAAATTTCTCTGAAACCGAATCTAAGGGCCTTCTAGTACTATTGCCAAATCCCAAGCTGGCACCCTAGTGCGAGTTGCAGGCCTCCGCCTCAACGTGCCACGAAGGAAACGTGTAATCAGGGGGTCTCGACCCAACGATGTACCCCCCACCAGGGCGTGGTAAGCCGCAATGGCCGCCACGTAGACCTTAAGCGTGGAAGGACATAGACCTGACGTAAAGCGCTCCTGCAGGAACTCGAGTACTACGTTCACAGAACAGTTAACCGGATCCCACTGATGTTGGTGACACCATACAGAAAAAACGTTCCATTTAAGCGCATATAGTTTCCTAGTAGCTGGAGCTCTGGAGCTTAGAATGGTCTCAACAACCTCATTTGAGAGACCACTCTCTATGAGCTGGGCCCCCTCAGAGGCCAAACCCACAGGTTCCAAACCTATGGTCGGGGGTGAAATATTGTGCCCCCGGCCTGAGACAGAAGGTCTCTCCTGATCGGGATCTCCAAGGGAGGACCGTCCAAGAGATGGATCAGGTCCGCAAACCAGATCCGACTCGGCCAGGGTGGTGCCGAACTGGCGAACTCGCTCCAGAACTCCTGGGAGCAGAGCAACAGGGGGAAATGCGTACAGACGTAGCCTCGGCCACGTCTGCACCATAGCATCCAGCCCCAGGGGGGCTGGGAGAGTAAGGGAGAACCAAAGTGGACAGTGCGTCGTATGCTGAGATGCAAACAGATCCACCTCTGCCTCAGATCCACCTCAGATCCAACTCCCAAATTTTCTCCACCGCCTCGGGTTGGAGTCTCCAATCCCCTGGCCTCAGCTCCTGCCTCGACAGGATGTCTGCTCCAATATTCTGGTCCCCAGGAATATACACTGCCCTCAGGGAGAGTACCTTCCCCAGAGACCACAGGAGGATCTGGTGCGCCAGTTTGCAAAGTAGACCCCCTGGCGGTTCAGATAACAGACCACCAATGTGTTGTCTGTACGGACGAGCACATGATGACCCCTCAGGTCTGGGAGGAATTGCTTCAACGCATTGAAGACAGCCATCATCTCCAGGCAATTTATGTGCCAAGAAAGATGATGACTGCTCCAAAGACCCTGAACCGAGCAGCCTTCCATTACCGCTCCCCAGCCGGCGAGGGAAGCATCTGTCGAGATCGCAACTCGATGGCAGAGAGCTCCCAACACCGGCCCCTGGGTCAAGAACCAGTGTTTCCTCCATATAACTAAGGCGCGGAGACACCGCCGCTTGATCTTGATTATACGAAGTGGGTTTCCCCTCGAGGAGAACCCTCTGGTCCTGAGCCACCACTGTAAAGGTCTCATGTACAGCAGGCCAAAAGGTATCACGTTGGACGCTGCTGCCAAGAGACACAACAGTCTCTCGAACTGTTTTACAGTGTGTGACTGGCCTAGCCTCAGCTCTTCTGTGGCTGTCAGGATAGCAGCTACACGAACGGGCGATAGAGTGGCCCGCATCGTCACTGAATCCCATACCACACCAAGGAAAGTGGTTCTCTGTACTGAAGAAAGAACACTCTTCTTGATATTGAGCCTCAATCCCAACATCTGCATATGAGCGAGAACGACACCTCGGTGACGAACCGCCAACTGCTCTGATTCCGCTAGAATCAGCCAGTCGTCGATGTAGTTCAGAATACTTATGCCCTGCAGCCTGAGCGGGGCTAGAGCTGCATCTACGTATTTCGTGAACGTCCGTGGTGATAGACCTAGACCGAAAGGAAGTACCCGATACTGGTATTCTTTGCCCCGAAAGAAAACCTTAGGAACTTCCTGTGCTGAGGGAGGATGGAGACATGGAAGTAAGCGTCCTTCAGATCTATCGTGAAAAACCAGTCCTCGGATCTGATTTGAGTCACGATCTGTTTGAGTGTCAGCATCTTGAACTTGAGTTTCTGTACTGAACGATTTAACAGATGAAGATCTAAAATGGGACGCAGCCCTCCATCCTTTTTCGGAACAATGAAATAACGGCTGTAAAAGCCCCTGTCGGGTGAGTACACCTGTTCTATAGCTTCCTTCGCTAACAGGGCCTTTACTTCTTGCTCCATTACCAGAGCCTGCTCGGGATGCACTACTGTGAGCAACACCCCGTTGTAGCGAGGAGGACGAGAACCGAACTGGATTCTGTATCCTTTCTCTACAATCTGCAGGACCCAATGAGAAATATTTGGCAGTAGCTTCCACGCTGCCAAAAAATCTACTAAGGGAACCAGCCTCTCGAGGTTGAGGTGGAGATGATGTCACCGAAGAAAGAAAACGATCGTCGAATTTACTTTTGGGACGAGCGCTCCCTTTCTTAGCTGGCCATTCAATATTTAATTTTTCTACAGCCCTAGACATCACATCCACCAGCTCCTCATATGCTGGGGAAATAGGTGGCGAATCTACTTCCCCAGTGTGTGTGCTTAAACTTTCCACACTCATCACATCAACCTCCTCAGAGGAAGAGCAATGAAGTAATGGAGGGCTCTCTCCCCGGGCGGAAGAAGCCGCAGAGCGGGCTTCCGACACCGGGGGGAGAGCACTGGATCTTCTGGGTAAGGAAGGAGAAAAGGTCCTCGGACCCGTCTCCAACCCCTCCGAAAGATCCTTTTGCGATCCCGAGGAATGCATTTTCTGATGGTCCTGCACCCTGAGGATGGCGAGCCTGCCCACTCTCGTCAAAGAGTGACAGGCGAGAGCAGAGCATGCGAAGCGGAAGCATCTCGCAATGCTGGCACTCAGCCCCCTCGAAGGCTGAGACCGCATGCTCCACTCCCAAACAAACTACACAAAGCTCGTGTGTCACCACCCGTTAAATAACACGGGCAGGGAGAAGCACACTGTTTGAATAGTTGTTTCGCCATAACTCTTTCCAATATAATGCAACAGACAACAATAAATAGACAGAGACAGAGTAACACAGATCGCTTGCTGAGACACAGAAGCTAATGCCGGTTTGCACCGGATGTGCTTTTATACCTTCCTGGTAATGACGTCACCCGCCCGTGACGCTCATTCTTTCCATTGGACTAGTTGACATTGATGTTCAGACGCATTCATGCTGGGGGCGTTCCCAAAGCGTCGTTGACGCATCGCGAGTTCCCTTGAAAGGGAACAATAGTCACAAAATGGCGGCAGCGTTTGTGTGAAGCAAGGGCGAGCGAGTCCACGATACCTGATGCCATAATTAAATTATTATCTGGGAATAATATACCGCTGGATCAATATATATCTATAATTGGAGTAGAAATTATTATATCATTAAAAATATATCTATGCAATTTAAATGTATATACAGCTCAGTTTTAGTCGGAGTGTTGGTTATTAGATCTAAATATTGATAGCAATTAAATTTGGACTTGTTAATTATAACTTTTAATATTATAGTAATGTATAGGCTACTGACACGTGTTCCCTGTACAGTTTACAGCTTTAGTTCTGATAATTTTTTCCTTGAGAAACATTGACACCTGATGCGTGTCCAAATGAATCGATATCGAGTCGAGATTGTATGAAAAGCTTGTGAATCAGAAATGATTGGTGTCGATCCTCAAAGTGAACGAAGTACCTGAGACAGAAGATGGAGAGGAGTGTGTGTGTGTGTGTGTGTGTGTGTGTGTTGAGCAGAACAGGATCTGATGGGTGTGTGTTCGGCTCAGAGGAAGTGTTTATCTCAGAACGCTGTTATTTCTGTGTGGAGAACATCAGATGTTCTGGAGAGTTTGTTTCATCGCAATCTCTGAGTGACTCACAGGAAACCACTGATGAACGCCAGACCCGCCTCTGCACACTCAGTCTGCGTTATTTAGCTGGAGCGAGGCCTTACTTTAAATCAAAGAAACGTTCACTAAATCAAATTAAAAATATAAAAACCGAAAACTTGTTTCATTTCAGCATTTCTCATTTTTAACTCAAGGTATAGCCTAGCTACTAAAATAACTGAATCAATGCAAAATAAATAATTGAATGAAAAATAATTAGACATGGACAAAAAAAAAATATTAATAATAAAATAATACGGACAAAACATAAAACTAAAACTTTAACTAAAATTAAAATATATTTAAAATAAAATAAAACCTGTAATAGTATATCAAAGAAAATATGTAAAAACATTTAAAAATAATAATAAAAACAACAAAATTGCTAAAGATTTAACTAAAGTGAACATTTATTAAAAATAAAACGTTCAAATTATTAAAACTATAATAGTACATCAATGCTAATACAACACTGTAGTCCATCCACATCTGAAACCATCACTCAACATCATTACTGCAATCAATCAATCAATCAATCAATCAATATTGGTAGAAGCAACAAGCTCTTTCTTTCTTTTTAAACTTTTGTTATTCTGATCATCCACTGCAGACTTTTTTTCTTGTTTTCCAGCACAAATATCTAAATATTCTTAAATCAAGATACTGAGAGAAGCAAAATGACTGAAGATATTAAGTCTTGCTATATGAAAATAATATTAAAATTAAGTGAGTTTGTGCTTAAAACAAGAACAAATATCTTCCAATGGAGTCATTAAGATTATTGAGTTGAAACCCCATATTTAGATATTTGAGATATTTGTTCTTGTTTTAAGCACAAACTCACTTCATTTTAATATTTTTTTCATCAATATCTTCAACTTCATTTTGCTTCTCCAGTAAATGTGTCTTGATTTAAGAATTTAGACATTTGTGCTGGAAAACCAGACAAACAGTGAATATCTGCTGTTTTTATTGATATTCATATTCCACACACATTTCCATGCAGTGACGATGTAAACACACTGTGGTAGCTTATCTTTCCCACCATGCCTGTCTGTCTGTGTGTGTGTGTGTGTGTGTGTGTGTGTGTGTGTGGCAGGAACGGTTCAGATGTGAAAACACATGAGGAGGGACTGGTTAGGAACATCTAAGAAAAGAAAACTTCTGTTTCGTCTAATGAAGGAGAAAAACAATCCACCAGAAGTGTGTCTGTCCCTCGGGAATGTTGTGAAACACACACACACGCTTCACGTCTCGAAAGATCAAGTGTGTTTCATTGAGGACACACACTTTATCTGCTGCTCCTCGTCCAGAACATTAAAGAAATATTTCACCAGCCATCAACATCTGGTCAATATTTACTCTCTCTGTTAGTGTAGACGTTCTGCAGCTCGAGTTCACCGTCAGGGTCGCTTTTTAGATCAATTAGTATCATTCAAAATCTTAAAGCCCCCCTGTGGAGAAATACAGCTTTTAATGTTGTTTATATGTCTCTGTGGTGTTTTTAATACACTTTAACACAAAGCATGTGTAAATTCATGTCGACACTGTGGAAGAAATCGTATCTTTAAGGTGTGTGTGACCATCATCTGACAGTGAAAGAGCACACACACCTTATTCTGATATGGAAGTGTACTGGAATGGTAAAGGTTGGTTCGTGA
>CM060632.1:34107648-34140148 GCA_030578275.1 Meda fulgida | reverse complement strand
AAACTATACCTAATAGATAGCATTCTACTTCCCCCGTTCTCTGAAATGCTGTTTAAATATGCAAATGAGGCATTATCTAATTGAATATGCACTCATTTGCATACATTTTCAGAAATATGAACATTGAATAAAAAACAAATACATTTTCACCATGTTTTTAGGAGTAAACTGTTATGATATATGAACAAACCCTTCAGAATATACATGTGAATAAAACTGTAAAGTCTGGTGTGTGTAAAGCTGCTAAAGTGGAGATTTCTGACTCCAAATCAATAGATAAATAATAAAATAAACACTTGTTTTCTTTCGCTAGTCTAAAAGAAGACGAATGTTAAACCTCGTACCATACTGATAGAATAAATCCTCCAGTCCAGGAGCAACAGGTTTGGTGTCGTTGCGTCCGATGCGGACCTGAAACACGGCGATGTCATGAACAAACACATTTACATTACAAACACAACATTAAGCTGAGGCGGATCCATCTTTAAACCAAACGTCTGATGCACAATGAACACAGAAACGCTGTCTGACTAGAATGATTCGGGTTTATATCAGAAAACCGTCGTGTTTATATTTCACAGACCGATAAAACGACTCTTCTGAGGAAGAACTAGTTCATGAGTTTCATCACATTAAATAAGGAAGAGTTATTTCCAGATCCTTTTTTTTTTTACTATGCAAACATTTCTGAAATGTGATTGCTAATATCTATGTAATGTTAGGCTTTATAGTCTAAAAAAATAATAAATCTTTATAAACTCTAGATCATCTGAATCCTCAAGCATCATTATTACACTGAAACAAATTTAAGCACGATTTACTTTAAAACTGCAAGTAAATTTCATATATATAATTACAAAGAAACGTTCTTTCACATGCGACCTTCTGCAGTGTTTTAAAGTGCCTCTATTAATGCTTTTTGGGATATTATCGTTCATGTAGTGTGTATTAAATCTGTTTGTGAATATAAAAAGTCTGCAGAATTTGTTGTCTTTGTTTTTGTCAGAGTTTTTGTCTCCTAAAAGAAAGAAGTGAAGCCTTTAAAATAGCATAATCGGGGCACTTTAATAGATTCGAGAGGAGAGCGTATGTGCGGTTAAACACGCTGCAGGACGAACAGATGAGAATTAGACACATACGTAGCTCTCAAAGCGTGTGCAGTCGTCACCATCATCATCAGAACAATACATGGGTCTGTGTCCCATCGTGATGATCCACGGTCTCTGCGCCCGAGTCTCAGGACGGGTCGCCTCCTGAACCAACGACAAACACACAACACTATTACAACACACGGTAAAACAGAGCACAACGACAGCGAGAAACACAAACACACAACACTATTATAACACACAGTTAAACAGAGCACAACGACAGCGAGAAGCACAAACACACAACACTATTATAACACACGGTTAAACAGAGCACAACGACAGCGAGAAGCACAAACATACAACACTATTATAACACACGGTTAAATGTGGGGAAAGTCGTTTCTGATATATGCTGTTGGCCAATGTTGATGTTTGAAATCAGCCCAAACAAACACACCCCTTCTTCATTGCTCCGCCTCCAAAACTCGCAATCCAATCCTAACAGCCGAGGCGGTCTCGAACCCCGATCCCCTGCAAGCGAGTTGAGTGCACTAACAATGACGCTAAACACCGCATTCACTAGCAGTCGTCAGCGCGACTCACACTAGCTGTCCTCTGTTACGCACGCAATTCAAGAGAGGATGTTTGTTTATCGTAGCAGAAGTGCAACAGAATAATGCTGCAACAGCGCAGATGATCAACGAATAACAAGGAAGCACAAAAAATTAATGTAGAGTAGACAATAGTAATTACAAACATTGCTTGGTTGCTAGTTGCCAACAGCACATCAGCTCCAGACACAATGACACTCAAAACCCCCAAAAAAGTAACAAGCAAATTGTTACTCAGTGTTACTCAGTGTTACTCAGTGTTACCCAGTGTTACTCAGTGTTACTCAGTGTTACTCAGTGTTACTCAGTGTTACTCAGTGTTACTCAGTGTTGCTCAGTGTTGCTCAGTGTTGCTCACGTGTTACTCACGTGTTACTCACGTGTTACCCAGTGTTACCCAGTGTTACCCAGTGTTACCCAGTGTTACTCAGTGTTACCCAGTGTTACTCAGTGTTACCCAGTGTTACCCAGTGTTACTCAGTGTTACCCAGTGTTACTCAGTGTTACCCAGTGTTACTCAGTGTTACCCAGTGTTACTCACGTGTTACCCAGTGTTACCCAGTGTTACTCACGTGTTGCCCAGTGTTACTCACGTGTTGCCCAGTGTTACTCACGTGTTGCCCAGTGTTACTCACGTGTTACCCAGTGTTACCCAGTGTTACTCACGTGTTACCCAGTGTTACCCAGTGTTACCCAGTGTTACCCAGTGTTACTCAGTGTTACCCAGTATTACCCAGTGTTACCCAGTGTTACCCAGTGTTACCCAGTGTTACTCAGTGTTACCCAGTGTTACTCAGTGTTACCCAGTGTTACCCAGTGTTACCCAGTGTTACCCAGTGTTACCTAGTGTTACCCAGTGTTACCTAGTGTTACCCAGTGTTACCTAGTGTTACCCAGTGTTACCCAGTGTTACCCAGTGTTACTCAGTGTTACCCAGTGTTACTCAGTGTTACCCAGTGTTACTCAGTGTTACCCAGTGTTACTCAGTGTTACTCAGTGTTACCCAGTGTTACCCAGTGTTACCCAGTGTTACCCAGTGTTACCCAGTGTTACCTAGTGTAACCTAGTGTTACTCAGTGTTACCCAGTGTTACTCAGTGTTACCCAGTGTTACTCAGTGTTACCCAGTGTTACTCAGTGTTACTCAGTGTTACCCAGTGTTACTCAGTGTTACTCACGTGTTACCCAGTGTTACTCAGTGTTACTCAGTGTTACTCAGTGTTACCCAGTGTTACCTAGTGTTACCTAGTGTTACCCAGTGTTACTCAGTGTTACCCAGTGTTACTCAGTGTTACCCAGTGTTACTCATGTGTTACCCAGTGTTACTCAGTGTTACTCACGTGTTACCCAGTGTTACTCAGTGTTACTCAGTGTTACCCAGTGTTACTCAGTGTTACTCAGTGTTACTCACGTGTTACCCAGTGTTACCTAGTATTACCTAGTGTTACCCAGTGTTACTCAGTGTTACCCAGTGTTACTCAGTGTTACCCAGTGTTACTCAGTGTTACCCAGTGTTACTCATGTGTTACCCAGTGTTACTCAGTGTTACTCACGTGTTACCCAGTGTTACTCAGTGTTACTCAGTGTTACTCAGTGTTACCCAGTGTTACCTAGTATTACCTAGTGTTACCCAGTGTTACTCAGTGTTACTCAGTGTTACCCAGTGTTACCCAGTGTTACCTAGTATTACCTAGTGTTACCCAGTGTTACTCAGTGTTACCCAGTGTTACTCACGTGTTACCCAGTGTTACTCACGTGTTACCCAGTGTTACCCAGTGTTACCCAGTGTTACCCAGTGTTACCTAGTGTTACCCAGTGTTACTCAGTGTTACCCAGTGTTACCCAGTGTTACTCATGTGTTACCCAGTGTTACTCAGTGTTACTCACGTGTTACCCAGTGTTACTCAGTGTTACTCAGTGTTACCCAGTGTTACTCAGTGTTACTCAGTGTTACTCACGTGTTACCCAGTGTTACCTAGTGTTACCCAGTGTTACTCAGTGTTACCTAGTGTTACTCATGTGTTACCCTGTGTTCCCCAGTGTTACCCAGAGTTAGTAACGTGTTACTCAGTGATCCCCAGTATTACGTGTGGACCCAAATCAAAGCAACCTCCGCATGTTTCCAGGCCTTCCCGCTTCGCTCTCTCCAGCACTGGACAGCGTTTCTAATATTAACACGCGTCCTAAAGCTCTTGTCCAGAGATAACCCTTTATTTTCCAGTGATTTCTTCTGAGCTTTTCTCTTTGTATTGTGTCTCATCTCTATTCCTGCAGTCTTTCTTTAGATCTCCCTCTTGCTCGTTCTCTCTCCTGCACCCTCATACGCTGCCTAATGGTGATTGGCTACATGTTTCTTGTTGGTGTCGGACCGACTAACTTCCAAACAGCATTTCAAAAACTACTGATCCCACCTTTAAACGTTTCAGGTTTCATTTGTTCAAGTTAGTTAACCACATGCATTGCTCATTTCTAGTTAATGCATTGACTAATGGGACCTTATTGCAAAGATTATGACAATGATCATCCACAAAACAATCAATCTCAGCAGCATCTGGTGTGTGTTTGTACCTCGAGATCCTTTCGTAGCCACTCGTACTGTCTGAAGAGCAGATCAAGGCCGTATTCCAGATAGAAATACACTTCCGTGGAAAAGGAGATGATGTGAGCGGGGCCGACGTTCCAGCTACACACACACACACACACTTATAAACATGCAAAACTTTAAGAGTTTTTCCAGCTGTCTCTCATGATAAATCGTACCTGTACCACAAATTCTCCGTGTGTCCCGGCATACTGAAACGACCCCGGTAGTGGGAGAAATTACTGGAAGAAGAATAAACACAGACAGACTGAAAACCACAGCGACTCACTCATCATGTCAAACACACACCAGTGAGAAACACACCAACACTCTCGAGTTTCATCCAGGCTCATAAACATGAGATACGGGTGTGTGTTTAAACACTGACAAATTCAGGGTCAGTGAACGGAGAGGGTGGGGTCAAAGGTTAAGGGGTCATTTCCGTCGTGCAGGGGTCGTAAGGTCAAGGCTAGGAAAACAACAGGCCTCTGCAGACGTTTGCGGCATCACAAGGAAAAATTACAGCGCAAAAACCACTTCCATCCATAATCAATCATGTTTAACATCAATGTTTCTGTGAGATATTGATGGTAAATCCACAGGTTTGGTAAATTTGTTTTATTGATGGGTAAATATCATTTCCATACTTGTAAATGGAAAAAATATAAGCCCTCCTTTAATGTATTTCTATGTGAGTTTGTTCAAATGTTTCAGAGTTTCAAATGTTTCAAAAAACATAATAGATAGTCTGAAACTCTCTCTTTATTCAAAATATTTACTATTTTAGTATATTTTTCTTTGATGTCTATATCGGTTACCTGTTTGTCTTCATCCTTGCTCCTCTTTTTATTTTTTATTTTATTTACTTTTTTCCCCCTCTTAAATTCAAACTGTGTGTTAGTCTCAATGTTTTGTTGATCGTTCCCTGTCTTGTTCTGTACATTCTGCAATAAAAAGAAATCCACAGGTTTGTGCTTCCCTCCAGTGGTCAGTGGTCAAACTGCACACATGACTTCACTAAAACACTGCCAGTCAAATGTTTGGAATAATGAAGATTTTTAGCACCAAGACACTGAGTTTGAGATCAGGTTCAGGATAAGAACAGGTTAAACACACTCACAATGCAGACTCGTGGTTTCCCGGACAGGTCATGTACGGTGTGTACGCAGCGATGGACTGGATCTGCTTCATGAACTCATCACCGATCCTACCGTTGTCCTGAGAACACACACACACACACACACACACACACACACACACACACACACACACACACACACACACACACACTACTGTCAAAAGAGCTGGAATTATACTTAACCTGTCATTGACAGAGCTTATTCAGAGCAGCGCCACGACAGGTGTGGAAACGAGGCTGTGAGGAACAGACTTACTGTGTTTTCAATGACATCCGCTGTAAAAACTGGATAAAGCTTCCAGATCACTTAAAATGTTCATATTTATATATAATTATAATTAAATATAATGTATATTTAACTCATTTTTTCATATTTATATCATTTCAATTTACAGCTCATGTTGTCTGTTGTCATGAGTTTTTTGCCTCCTGACATTTCCCAGAAAGATATTTTTGCAGTGTTTCGTCAGCAGAACAATCCACGTGAAATAACAGAACAACCCACTGAAGAGATGTCCGTCTATCCCTCACTGCATTCCCGTTAATAATCAGAGATGCTGGGAATGAGGTTTATAGTAATAATATTAGTCTTACACTTGATCAACAATCAAAAGGGTGAACCGTGAAAGATGATAAAGCTGACACTTTATGAACAAGAAAAGGGACATTTTTCAACAGTAAAATGGACACTTTTTAACCGATAAAATTTACGCTTTTTAACCGTACACTTTCAACTGATAAAATGAACAATTTTCAACTGATAAAATTAACACTTTCCAACTGATAAAATTTACATTTTCAACTGATAAAATTTACATTTTCAACTGATAAAATTTACACTTTCAACTGATAAAATTTACACTTTCAACTGATAAAATTTACACTTTCAACTGATAAAATTTACACTTTCAACTGATAAAATGTACACTTTTCAACTGATAAAATCAACTGATAAAATGTACACTTTTGAACCGATAAAATGTACACTTTTGAACCGATAAAATGTACACTTTTTAACCGATAAAATGTACACTTTTTAACCGATAAAATGTACACTTTTTAACCGATAAAATGTACACTTTTTAACCGATAAAATGTACACGTTTTAACCAATAAAATGCACACGTTTTAACCAATAAAATACACACGTTTTAACCAATAAAATGTACACGTTTTAACCGATAAAATGGACGATTTTTAACCGATAAAATGTACGCTTTTGAACCGATAAAATGTACACTTTCCAACTGATAAAATGTACACTTTCCAACTGATAAAATGTACACTTTTTAACCGATATTATGGACACTTTTTAACCGATAAAATGTACACTTTTTAACCGATAAAATTTACACTTTTTAACCAATAAGATTTACACTTTTCAACCGACAAAATTTACACTTTTCAACTGATAAAATTTACACTTTTTAACCGATAAAATCTGCACTTTTTCAACCGATAAAATGTACACTTTTTAACTGATAAATTGACACTTTTTAACCGATAAAATGTACACTTTTCAACTGATAAAATCGACACTTTTTAACCGATAAAATGTACACTTTTTAACCGATAAAATGTACACTTTTTAACTGATAGCTAAAGAAAGACAGCCAGCGTGACACTTTCATGACCATAACTGTGGTCGACCGTCCAGACGCTCTCTGTGCTTATAGACACAAGAGCAAAAAAAACTGCTTTTTTTAAAGGGATCGTTGACTCAAAAATAATCAGTCATCATTTACTCATCCTCATGATGTTCAAACCTGTATAAATTTCTTTCTTCTGTGCAGCATTAAAGAAGATATTTTGAAAAATGCCGAAATGTCAATGGGGTCCAATTTTCTTTGATAAAAAGACTTTATTTTAATGACATGAATGCGAGTAAAAGATGACAGAACGATCATGTTTGGCTGAATTTTGGCTTTAATTGTCAGTGTCAAAGAGAGAAAGTAAATGATCATGGAAACAAAACTATGACCTTTTGGTAAAAATTGTTTGATATAAAACGGCTTTAAAATGTACACAAATAATTCAGACTTTATCTGTGTGATTAGCTTGTTGATGATCATCGTGACACTTGATGCATAAGAACAGACGTCACGTTAACAGCCCTTGATGTGTGTGTGTGTGTGTGTGGACGCGCGTGTTTTCTTACCTCATTCATGTCATACGCAAAGTCCCCTGAGAAAACAATCACATGCTGTAATGCACTTTCACCACATGCCAACAAATCTGTGAAAAAGCTAGGATCCCCTCCAGGACAGTAGACGGCTGGTCTCACCGATGTGCAGAATGACGTCGTACACGCCCATCTGTGTCTCTTTCTGCAGGCGACTCAGAGACTGAGGGTTCTCGTTGCCCATGTCCCCGAACACAGCGAATCTGGGGCTGAAACTCACGCTTTCATTCAGAGCGGTGAAGGAGAATACATCACTCCAGCCAGAGTCACTGCCACAGTGATACACTGAAACACACACACACACACACACACACACACACACACACACACACACACACACACACACACACACACAGAGTGGTGAAGGAGAATACATCACTCCAGCCAGAGTCACTGCCACAGTGATACACTGAAACACACACACACACACACACACACACACACACACACACACACACAGAGAGTGGTGAAGGAGAATACATCACTCCAGCCAGAGTCACTGCCACAGTGAGACACTGAAACACACACACACACACACACACACACACACACACACACACACACACACACAGAGTGGTGAAGGAGAATACATCACTCCAGCCAGAGTCACTGCCACAGTGATACACTGAAACACACACACACACACACACACACACACACACACACACACACACACACACACACACACACACACACACACACACAGAGTGGTGAAGGAGAATACATCACTCCAGCCAGAGTCACTGCCACAGTGATACACTGAAACACACACACACACACACACACACACACAGAGTGGTGAAGGAGAATACATCACTCCAGCCAGTCACTGCCACTGTGATACACTGAAACACACACACACACACACACACACACACACACACACACAGAGTGGTGAAGGAGAATACATCACTCCAGCCAGAGTCACTGCCACAGTGATACACTGAAACACACACACACACACACACACACACACACAGAGTGGTGAAGGAGAATACATCACTCCAGCCAGAGTCACTGCCACTGTGATACACTGAAACACACACACACACACACACACACACACACACACAGAGTGGTGAAGGAGAATACATCACTCCAGCCAGAGTCACTGCCACAGTGATACACTGAAACACACACACACACACACACACACACACACACACACACACACACACACACACACACAGAGTGGTGAAGGAGAATACATCACTCCAGCCAGTCACTGCCACTGTTATACACTGAAACACACACACACACACACACACACACACACACACACACACACACACTCGGTGTTTACCGTAAGTGGTGCCGGGCCTCAGATCTCTCAGCGTGACCCGGTGGATGAACACACTTCTGCGCTCGAGTCCTTCATTAATGAAGACGCTGGAGTTTCCCTTCGCTGAGCTACTGAAGAGCTCCCCCCCCCACTCCCCGAACTCCACTACACTCTCCGTCTCATTGGCTGTGGACCATGTGACCAGCATAGAGCCCGAGACACCTGAGAACACACACACATCATCATCATCATCATCATCACGTCACATGACACTCACACCTGCATTACTGTAACGAGGAGGAATGATCCTCTCTGACTGACAGCTGTCAATCACGGCCCTCAAATATAATACACTTATGATATATTGCTTGTATGTTTCAAAGACATTCGCAATGAATTTGTAATGTACTTGTAACACAAATAAAGTACACTATCACTAATGAAGCATGTAATTAGTCCCGACACAGGCATATACTTAAAGTATACTTTACTTTGTTCCAATTTAACACAAAAGTACACTAAATACACTTAAAGTTATGCTTTACTACAATTTAATTACAACCAAAATACAAATATCACACTTCAAATTAACTAATCATTAACACAAGTGTACTGATAATTAGTCCAGCTGCAAGTATACTGAATAATTCCTTTGGCTTCTTCCAAATACTACAAATTGCACACTTTGTCATTTTCATGATCATTTCCAGCACACAGTTACAATATACCCAATAAATATTTTTAATAAAACTGAATTTTCACTTCAAGTACATTTTTAGAAAATACACTAAAGTAGTATTAAAGTGTGTTAAAAGTTGTGAAAATAGGTAAAAGCATGATGCTAATATACTTTTAGTATAGTAAAAAAATGTGTTAGTATATTTGCAATGTACTATTGAACAAGGGAATATATTTAAAATACAGTAAAGCATCCGTCCCCTCACCTGGATAAGAGATGTGCACCTGCTCAGGCTGAGTTCCTGCGGGCGGCACGGCAGCGGCCGAGCCACACACACACAGAAGAAGGAGAAGTGACGTCATCATGTCCTGACTGAGGGTCACATGATCAGACATCAGCTTGTGCAAGAGTTCACTGCACAAACACTGCAAATACACGGATCAAATGTGCAACAGAAGAACTAGAGCTGACAGAAATAATCATTTTAAATGTCAGGACAAGATTATGGAACGTTATTATAACATTACTAACAACATGTGATACACACATTCTCGTAATGTTGAAAAGACTGAATAACTTTATAAAAATTAACTTTTTTTTAATGCATTGTATTGACTGTATTAATCCACCAGTGAAAAAACTGAGTTTATGACATCATTTATCAAACTGTATATTACAGATAAACTTCAATACACATATAAACAACCAATAAATACGATATGAATAAAACCTAAATTAACCCAAACACACTGAAATACACATCGACAACCACTAGATACCATATAAATAAACCCTAAATTAATAAACACTCTCAGCTAAATAAATAAGCAGTTTTTACAGACAAAAACATTTCACACGAACCTGCTGGTGTAATGTTGATTGGTGTGTTTTCCTCAAACTGCTTCAGATCAGCTGCTGGTCACATGATCGGTGTTTTTTCCGTCAGATCACGTGACGCTCCTTTCTCACGTGTGCGAGACGACGTGCGCGCTCACGTCATTACTTGTTTCGGTTTTGCCCTGCAGACGCTCAATAATATCGCGTTGTTTTATAAAAGGACTGGAGAAATAACCAACACTGATTAAATTGTCTGAGAACAACAAAAAAAGCTTTAAAAAAGAAAAATCTGATTGTAATTCTCAAAACGTGTTGATACTTTCAGTTTATATTACATTGATTACCTTCTTTTTCTCTGTATGATGATTGACAGCTGTCAGTCAGTGAGATCAGCGCGTGTAACAGCGACTCCTGGCGGCGGATATCAACATTACAGCGAGTGAGGAGCTGAAGATAACTAGATCAAAATTACATTCATAAATGTTTTTTTTAATCAATTCGATTATTTTTTAATAGTTATAAAAATATCTATATTTCTTGGTATATTTAATACTGTTATATTATTATTATTACACACTGAAATGTGACACACACACACACACACACACACACACACACACACACACACACACACACTAGGGACCATCATAAAACTACACAACATAATTTGTGAAGAAAAGAGACAACAAGAAATACTTGTATTTATTTGAAGTTTCTTTAAACATGTATAATACTTTATAATAATTACTACTGTAAATAAATGGAACACTTTCCAATAAGGTCTCATTTGTTAACATTAGTTAATGGAACTAACATAACAATCAGCAACATTTTTACACAATATTACCTTAGTTAATGTTAGTTAGGAAAAATGTTCATGTTAGTTCACAGATTCAACTTTTGAATGTTAATGTTCAGATTAACAAAGATGTAGAAATATTGTTCACTGTTAGTTCATATTAATATTAAGATGGACACGAACAAACAATGAACAGTTAATAATTGATTAATAAATCTTTAACAAATGTTTTGCACCGTTATTCAACAATAACTAGTGGAACTTTATAGTAAAATGTTACCAATATAGGCGAAGCAGCTTGAATGATTGTAAAGGTTATTACACATATAAACACAGATGATTTGACTGACAGAAATACTGAAGTTGTTGCTTCGAGATAAACCGTAGAGTTTGTTGGTAATGAGTAATTCGCCCTTTTATTCACTATATGTCACGGCCGTATTAACCTTTGATCTCCGCCTGGGAGCCCCGCCCCTTACACCCGAAGCCCCGCCCCGTGCGCTCTGAGCCCCGCCCACGCTGGCCCTGGCCCCGCCCCCTGCGCGTTTAGGCGGAGAGAAGAACCTGGTCACGATCTCCGAGACGTCAGGAAGATCCTGGTTTGAGTTCAACATGTTCATCGACTGCTCCATCTCCTGCAAACGAAACATCAATAATGATCAAACACATGAAGCGCTATATTAATGCGCTAATATTAATCTGCAGGCAGCAGTCGAGTGACATCTGATTTTTTTTTACTGTTTTTATGGTATGTTCATTTTTACCTATGTTTTATATCTCTTGATTTGTTTTATCTGTATTATATGCTTTACATAAAGTATGTGTTTTATTTTATGTATTTTTTCTGTACAGCACTTTGGTTCTACATTGTATTAATCTTAGGGCTGGGAAAAATTAATCGTGATTAATCACATCCAAAATAAAAGTTGTGTTTACATAAAATATGTGTGTGTAGTTTGTATAATTATTTTGTATATATAAATACACACACATGCATATATTTAAGAAAAATGTGCTATTAATATAAAAATATGTATATTTATATATAATATAAATGATGTATAAATATATATAAAGTATATACATGCAAATATTTCTTACATATATACATACATATGTGTGTATTTATATATACAAAATAATTATACACACTACACACACATATTTTATAACAAAACTTTTATTTTGGATGCGATTAATCACGATTAATTTTTTCCCAGCCCTCTTTACTCTAGATCTGCTGTAAAGCCGAACACTCTCTGCTACTGTAATCTGCTGTTATGACTGTAAAGCTGCTGTGAGACGCTACACTGCTGAAGCGCTGTGAAGATGACGGACTCGACTGTATAAATAAAGTTTGATTGATTACCCGCTTCATCTCTGGATCACTGGAGTTCATGACTTTAGGAAGGAGAACAATGATGAGGAGAGGAAGAACCATCATCAGAACCTGAGGGAAGAAGAGCACGGTAAACGTCACGTGTGTGTGTGTGTGTGTGTGTGTGTGTGTGTGTGTGTGTGTGTGTGTGTGTGTGTGTGGACTGGTTCTGCAGCGACGCACCATCGGGTTCATGAGGAATTCGGACCAGATCCAGGAGTCCCGCTGGATGAAGAATGAATGGCGGCCGACGCTCCTCATCTGGAGCGGGTACGGGAGGCGGGTCACCTGCGATGTTCTAATGTAGTCGACCACACGAGCCCTGTGAGCCACGCAGAACATCACCTGATCACACAGAGTCTATTAAAATGCTCATAATCAGATTACAGTTACTTTTATTATGGACAGATGCACTTTTATGATGAATAGATGCACTTTTATGATGGACAGATGCACTTTTATGATGGACAGATGCACTTTTATGATGGATAGATGCACTTTTATGATGAATAGATGCACCTTTATGATGGACAGATGCACTTTTATGATGGACAGATGCACTTTTATGATGATAGATGCACTTTTATGATGGACAGATGCACTTTTATGATGGACAGATGCACTTTTATGATGAATAGATTCACTTTTATGATGGACAGATGCACTTTTATGATGGATAGATGCACTTTTATGATGGACAGATGCACTTTTATGATGGACAGATGCACTTTTATGATGAATAGATGCACTTTTATGATGGACAGATGCACTTTTATGATGGACAGATGCACTTTTATGATGGACAGATGCACTTTTATGATGATAGATGCACTTTTATGATGGACAGATGCACTTTTATGATGGACAGATGCACTTTTATGATGGATAGATTCACTTTATGATGGACAGATGCACTTTTATGATGGATAGATGCACTTTTATGATGGACAGATGCACTTTTATGATGATAGATGCACTTTTATGATGGACAGATGCACTTTTATGATGGACAGATGCACTTTTATGATGGATAGATTCACTTTTATGATGGACAGATGCACTTTTATGATGGATAGATGCACTTTTATGATGGACAGATGCACTTTTATGATGGACAGATGCACTTTTATGATGAATAGATGCACTTTTATGATGGACAGATGCACTTTTATGATGGACAGATGCACTTTTATGATGAATAGATGCACTTTTATGATGGACAGATGCACTTTTATGATGGATAGATGCACTTTTATGATGATAGATGCACTTTTATGATGGACAGATGCACTTTTATGATGGACAGATGCACTTTTATGATGGATAGATTCCCTTTTATGATGGACAGATGCACTTTTATGATGGACAGATGCACTTTTATGATGGACAGATGCACTTTTATGATGATAGATGCACTTTTATGATGGACAGATGCACTTTTATGATGGATAGATTCACTTTTATGATGGACAGATGCACTTTTATGATGGACAGATGCACTTTTATGATGGGCAGATGCACTTTTATGATGGACAGATGGACAGATGCACTTTTATGATGACAGATGCACTTTTATGATGGACAGATGCACTTTTATGATGGACAGATGCACTTTTATGATGACAGATGCACTTTTATGATGGACAGATGCACTTTTATGATGGACAGATGCACTTTTATGATGACAGATGCACTTTTATGATGGACAGATGCACTTTTATGATGGACAGATGCACTTTTAGATGCACTTTTATGATGGACAGATGCACTTTTATGATGGACAGATGCACTTTTAGATGCACTTTTATGATGGATAGATGCACTTTTATGATGACAGATGCACTTTTATGATGGACAGATGCACTTTTAGATGCACTTTTATGATGGATAGATGCACTTTTATGTTTTACAGCAGAAAGTGTAGCATCCACACACACACACACACACACCTCATCTTCCCCGTAGCCGTGATGTCGACTCGCACAGGCTGGAATCTGTAGGTGGGAGAGGAGATTTCCAGAACATACGATCCCGAGGGAACATCGCTGACTGAGAATCCTCCATCTTCTCTGCAGGAACGAGCAGGACACAGATACAACGTTGTGCCGATGTTCCAATTATAAAACCGTTATTTATGAAAGTACTTGAACAACAAAGAAAAAAAAGTCAGAATTTCGACTTTATATCTTGCAAGTCTGAGAAATAAAGTCAGAATTGCGAGATATAAAGTCGAAATTCAGACTTTATTTATTTTATATCTCCCTATTGTGTGTTATAAAGTCACAACTGTGAGATATAAACACAATTCTGAGGGGAAAAATCTGAATTTTGAGTTTATTTCTTGCAATTCTGACTTTATAATAGAAGAAAAGTCAGAATTGTGAGATAAAAAGTCGCAATAACCTTTTTGAACCAAATAAGAACATTCTGGGAATATACTGAGGAGGTTCTGGGAAAATTCTGGGAATATACTGAGGAGGTTCTGGGAACATTCTGGGAACATTCCTCAAACCTAAAGAGATTGCTCTACTTGCGTTAAGAACACGTTCTGGGATCCACACACTAACATTCCCAATACATAACGACGACATACTGGGAATGTGAGGGGAACGCTATCTAAGCCTGCAGGGAATGTTCTAAGGTTTCTGGGAAGCAGAGAGTGTTAGCTGGGATGGAACTGAACCCTTATATCGATGAATCGTCTCGATCACGTGTCTCCGGCAGCGTTGGGAAACTCACTACAAGTGACTTGAGTTATGTAATCAGAGTACTTTTCATTTATTTATTAAAAAACAAACAAGCAAGCCCAGCCCAGGTGAGAAAAAAAGTAACTCAAAAGTAATATAACACATTACTTTCATAAAAAGTAACGTAATTAGTTACTTTTTTGGGGAGTAACGTAATATTGTAACGAATTACTTTTAAAAGTAACTTTCTCCAACACTGGTCTCAGCTGTGTGTGTGTGTGTGTGTGTGTGTGTGTGTGTGTGTGTTCATGTCTTCACGCACCTGATGAATCCCACGTGTGTGTGTGTGTGTGTGTTCATGTGTTCACGCACCTGATGAATCCCACGTGTGTGTGTGTGTGTGTGTGTGTGTGTTCATGTGTTCACGCACCTGATGAATCCCACGTGTGTGTGTGTGTTCATGTGTTCACGCACCTGATGAATCCCACGTGTGTGTGTGTTTGTGTGTGTGTGTTCATGTCTTCACGCACCTGATGAATCCCACGTGTGTGTGTGTGCGTTCATGTCTTCACGCACCTGATGAATCCCACGTGTGTGTGTGTGTTCATGTGTTCACGCACCTGATGAATCCCACGTGTGTGTGTGTTTGTGTGTGTGTGTTCATGTCTTCACGCACCTGATGAATCCCACGTGTGTGTGTGTGCGTTCATGTCTTCACGCACCTGATGAATCCCACGTTTGTGTGTGTGTGTGTGTGTGTTCATGTGTTCACGCACCTGATGAATCCCACGTGTGTGTGTGTGTTCATGTCCTCACGCACCTGATGAATCCCACGTGTGTGTGTGTGTTCATGTGTTCACGCACCTGATGAATCCCACATGTGTGTGTGTGTGTGTGTGTTCATGTCTTCATGCACCTGATGAAGCCCGTGTGTGTGTGTGTGTTCATGTCTTCACGCACCTAATGAATCCCGTGTGTGTGTGTGTGTTCATGTCTTCACGCACCTGATGAATCCCACGTGTGTGTGTGTGTGTGTTCATGTGTTCACGCACCTGATGAATCCCACGTGTGTGTGTGTGTGTGTGTGTTCATGTGTTCACGCACCTGATGAATCCCACGTGTGTGTGTGTGTTCATGTGTTCACGCACCTGATGAATCCCACGTGTGTGTGTGTTTGTGTGTGTGTGTTCATGTCTTCACGCACCTGATGAATCCCACGTGTGTGTGTGTGTGTTCATGTCTTCACGCACCTGATGAATCCCACGTTTGTGTGTGTGTGTGTGTTCATGTCTTCACGCACCTGATGAATCCCACGTGTGTGTGTGTGTGTGTGTGTTCATGTGTTCACGCACCTGATGAATCCCACGTGTGTGTGTGTGTGTTCATGTGTTCACGCACCTGATGAATCCCACGTGTGTGTGTGTGTGTGTGTGTGTGTGTTCATGTGTTCACGCACCTGATGAATCCCACGTGTGTGTGTGTGTGTTCATGTCTTCACGCACCTGATGAATCCCACGTGTGTGTGTGTGTGTGTGTTCATGTGTTCACGCACCTGATGAATCCCACGTGTGTGTGTGTGTGTGTGTGTTCATGTGTTCACGCACCTGATGAATCCCACGTGTGTGTGTGTGTGTGTGTGTGTGTGTGTGTTCATGTGTTCACGCACCTGATGAATCCCATGTGTGTGTGTGTTTGTGTGTGTGTGTTCATGTCTTCACGCACCTGATGAATCCCACGTGTGTGTGTGTGTGTTCATGTCTTCACGCACCTGATGAATCCCACGTTTGTGTGTGTGTGTGTGTGTTCATGTGTTCACGCACATGATGAATCCCACGTGTGTTTGTGTGTGTGTTCATGTGTTCACGCACCTGATGAATCCCACGTGTGTGTGTGTGTTCATGTGTTCACGCACCTGATGAATCCCACATGTGTGTGTGTGTGTGTTCATGTCTTCATGCACCTGATGAAGCCCGTGTGTGTGTGTGTGTTCATGTCTTCATGCACCTGATGAATCCCATGTGTGTGTGTGTTTGTGTGTGTGTTCATGTCTTCACGCACCTGATGAATCCCACGTGTGTGTGTGTGTTCATGTGTTCACGCACATGATGAATCCCACGTGTGTTTGTGTGTGTGTTCATGTCCTCACGCACCTGATGAATCCCACGTGTGTGTGTGTGTTCATGTGTTCACGCACCTGATGAATCCCACATGTGTGTGTGTGTGTGTGTTCATGTCTTCATGCACCTGATGAAGCCCGTGTGTGTGTTCATGTCTTCATGCACCTGATGAAGCCCGTGTGTGTGTTCATGTCTTCACGCACCTGATGAATCCCGTGTGTGTGTGTGTGTTCATGTTTTCACGCACCTGATGAATCCCGTGTGTGTGTGTGTGTTCATGTCTTCACGCACCTGATGAATCCCACATGTGTGTCTCCGTCCAGCAGAACCCGAGCATTAGAGATCCAGTCGTGAGTTCTGACTCCCGGAACCAGAGCTCGACCCGACACCTGAACCCTCACATCTCCTTCAGGACTCCCGAACTTCACATCTTCCTCAGGTGTCCTCAGCTTCACATCTTCCTCAGGTGTCCTCAGCTTCACATCTTCCTCAGGTGTCCTCAGCTTCACATCTTCCTCAGGTGTCCTCAGCTTCACATCTTCTGGAGTCTCTTCATCCTCCTGTAGTTTTATGTGCTCGTGACCGAGACTCGCGTGCAACGCGAACAGCAGCAGCGCGACGCACGCGCACACACGAGATCTCGCGCGCGTCTCCATAGGATCGATGCGCGTTTTCCTGCTTTTCGTCAGTCGTTTATTGTTAAAGTTGTTGTTTCCTCTCGGGTACAGATAAACCAGCACGTGACGGTTTACATTACAGTCAGAGTTTGACAGGCGCTGCGTGATGATGTCACCGACTTTATTCAACAACTATTTACTCTTTATTTCAGATGTTATTTGTGTTGTTCAAAAGAAAATGTGTTTCGAAAATGTTGCGTCTCATTTCATAAGCTGTAACTTGCCCAACACTGTGTGTGTGTGTGTGTGTGTGTGTGTGTGTGTGTGTGTGTGTGTGTGTGTGTCAAATGAGCCCAGTGTGACATTTATGGACAGAGACTGAATCTAAATTTAGCAGAGGAGTGTGTGTGTGTGTTATTCTCCCAGGAGAGCGACTGACTCGCACGCTCTCTCTCTCTCTCTCTCTCTCTCTCTCTCTCTCTCTCTCTCTCTCTCTCTCTCTCTCTCTCTCTCTCTCTCTCTCTCTGTCTCTCTCTCTCTTTATCTCTCTCTCTCTCTCTCTCTCTCTCTCTCTCTCTCTCTCTCTCTCTCTCTCTCTCTCTCTCTCTCTCTCTCTCTCTCTCTCTCTCTCTCTCTCTCTCTGTCTCTCTCTCTCTTTATCTCTCTCTCTCTCTCTCTCTCTCTCTCTCTCTCTCTCTCTCTCTCTCTCTCTCTCCCTCACACACACACACAGGCCGGAAGTGAGCTGACACAGAGCACTAAACACAGAGTTCATCACACACTGGTCTTGTGCCGTTTGTGTGATGAATGATGATCCACTGCTGAATCTGACGATCATCTGTAAATCACAACAATCACCAGAAATAAAACCGAATTATATAATATTGTAACAATATATTTTCCAAATATCTCATTATTGTTCACGATGACTCTCGTTAGCTGCTTGTTGCTGTAATACAACAGTTTTTTTTCTAAATCAGCAAATTAACCATAATGTATAAAATACTTTTATTTCTTTTTTTAAAGCTACATTCCAGTATGAGGTGAAACACAATCTGCTCATTCATGAAAACAGAAACCTTTTTTTGTTGTTGTATTTTTCAGTATATTTTTTGTATACTAGCTTACTGTAGTATTTATTAATATTTTCAATTCACTTTTATTTTTATATTTTCAGTTTTCGATTATAGTTTTCGATTTATGTGCTTTTTCATTTAATTTATATATATATAGCCTATATATATATATATATATATACTTTTTTTTTTAGTTTTAGGAATGTTAATTTTTAAATAACAGTACAGAAAAAGACCAGTATATTATTTGTGTACTATTATAGTATTTAATAATATTTTCAATTCACTTTTATGTATATTTTTAGTTTTCAATTTTAGTTTAAGATTGATGGGCTTTTAAATTTTTGTACATATTGATATTTTATTTATAGGCCTGTATTTGATTAGATTATTAGTAATTTGAGAATGTCAGTCCCTGGTTTGAGCTGTCTCTCGGGTTGGCCTGCTCCACACGTGCGTGCCGGAGGTCTGGGTTCGGCTGGTAATCGGGTCATTGCGACACACAGTCAAAGGCTGAGCTGAATCAGATAAAGCGAGTGAAACTGCGTTCAGTGAAGAGCCGCGAGACAGGCTTGAGCACGCCGGGCTGAAGTCCACAGCTGATAGCGAGCGGCTCGTTCTCTCGTTCTCTCGGATTCTCCCAGTCTCACGGATCGAGGATGAGGATGCTGTGGGTTAGTCTGGTTCTGGTTCTGCTGGATCTGACTCAAGCGTCTCCTGCTGAAAACATGCACATGCTCGCTCTCGAGGACCACAAACTCATCCTGAACCTCGGACACAAAGGTCAGATCATGTTAATACTCAAATATCTCTTTAGTCCTGCAACTTTATGAAGTCACAGTCATTATATAATAAGATCAAGTAAATCTAACTCAAAAACTTGTTTATTGAGGCACTCATTTATAGAAATACTAGTTTGTTTGAGTGAATTTAGGGCAGTTTTCGTAACTTTACTCCACGAGCACACAGCCATTACAGCAGGGGTCAAAGGTCAAGTAGGACTCAGGGTGTGTTCATATAATAAACACTAATGACATCAGCTTAGAGATAATGGCTTCTGATTAATGAAATGATGAAAGATTATCAAGATAAGCATGTGTTTTCTTAGAAATTGTAACTTAAACATATTTATTAGTTTATTTTATTTATTACAACATGTCTTCTCATTAAACATATTTATTAGTAATAACATTTCTTTTTTATGTCTTTTAAATGTTAAGTAATTCAACTTCAACGTATTTATAAATATGTTTAATAAGAAGAAATGTTGTAATAAATATAAGAAAATGTGTTTAAGTAAAAAGTTCTAAAACAAAAATAAAATATATAAAAGAATATACAAATAAATGAAAGCTATTGTAAGCTAATATATTTTAATATTTTCTATTTTTCTTATATATATATATATATATAAAGGCCTATATTATCTTTGGTTTATTTTGATATTCTTTTAAATATTTTATTCTTTTTTATTTTAGACAACGTAGGACTTTAACTTATACATTTATTACAGTTTCTTATATTTATTACAACATTTCTTCTTATTTTTTATATTTCTATTTTGATTTAATGTATTTAAAAAATATATTTTGAATATATATTGTTATTTTAATTAATTTTTTTAGAAGAGTTAGTACTTCAACTTAAACGTATGTATTTCAGTTATTTGTCAAGGCAACATGTTTATTTTTCTCTCTTTTTTAATATTTCAATTTAGCTTTCATTATATATCTATATATATTATTGCTGGGCAACGATTAATCGCGATTTATCGCATCCAAAATAAAACTTTATATGTTGCCCAGCACTACTTTATGTAAATATTACAGTTTATACTTTTATTTTGGATGCGATATATCATGATTAATCGTTGCCCAGCACAAATGTCAGTATGATATATATATATATATATAGCTTTAATTAATTTATCGTTGTCTCAGAGATTCCCCGGGACTGTCATGATCTGTGGCAGAGCTCTGGCGGGCAGGTTCGGGACGGGCTGTACCTGATCCGACCCGGAGACGCGCCGCTCGCGGTGTTCTGTGCCATGAGCGAGGGCGGGTGGACGGTGGTCCAGCACATCACGGTCAACAGCAGCGTGGACTTCGACAGAACCTGGGCCGAGTACAAGCGAGGCTTCGGGTCGCTCACCGGGAACCACTGGCTGGGCAACGAGCACCTGCACCGGCTCACCGGCGGACCCGTGCGCTACAAGCTCGCCGTCAAGCTCGTGGACCAGGACGCCATGACCAAGACCGGCGAGTACGACCCGGTTCTGGTGGAGGACGAGGACGCCCAGTACCCGCCTGCGTTTGGGTCCGTTTCAGGGCACGGCTGCGGACGCTCTCACGCTCGACACCGAGAACTATCTTCACGATAACCAGCGCTTCACCACCCGAGACCGGGACAACGACAACTACTTCCAGAACTGCGCTAAGCTGGAGTTCCAGGGCGTGGCGGGCGGAGGGTGGTGGTACGACGCGTGCGCCGGCGCGAACCTCAACCGCAGGAACGTCATCTACTGGCAGAAGGACTGTAATAAAGAGCACTTGTGCAAATACGCCTGGATGATGGTGAGACCTTCAGATCAGGTCAAGGTCGTTCGCTCCGGAGACTGTGCCAGAGACGAGCTCTGAGCATCTCATCTTCCTACAGACTTACATCATTACAGTGTAATTATACATTTAAGAACTGAGTAATAATAATTAACAGCATACTTACTACAGGGTTAGGGTAGGATTAGGGTTTGGTTGAGGATTAGTTGCATGTAATTATGCATAATTTACTGCTATTACTATGGTAAGTACATGTAACAAGGATACTGTGAAATAAAGTGTTACCGATGAATTTAGTGATGTTTTTAAAGTCCCCCAGTGGTGTAAATCCAGCTTTTAATGCAGTTTATATGTCCATGTGGTGTTTTTAATACGCTTTAAAGGTGACATATCATGCCCCTTTTCACAAGATGTAATATAAATCTATGGGGAAATTTCAGCTCAAAATACCAGATCATTTATTATAGCTTGTCAAATTTTTCCTTCTAACAAAATGCTTTTACTGTAAAACCAAAACAGTCTCTGGTCAGTTAATTTCCTGTTATTACTGTAAATCTGTAGTGTTAAAAGCGCTATATAAATAAAGGTGACTTTACTTGACTGGAGAAGTTTTAGAGAAATCTCATTCAATTTAGTGACAGTGAAAATCAAGTCTTTAATGTGGTTTATGTGTCTATATGGTGATTTTAATATGCTTTAATTATTCATAGAACCTGTATACTAAATGAGGCAAGGGTGTCAAGTTACATTCAAGATGTTTTAAGACATGAAGACATTTATTAAAGGAAATAACATTTAAATTAGTCATTTTGCTGATCAAAGATGAGTTTTAAGGGATACAATTATTGACTAGGGGGACTTTAAAAAAAAATGTTGTTTCCAAATAAGAAAAGAAAAATAATCTGAATCAAAAGGAAAAACAAGATTATTTTTCTGACCCCAATGGCAAAGATCTTTTTTCTTGTTTTAATCATAAACTTCACAAAATTATTTTAGATTTCTCTAAAAAATATATTCTTGTCATTTTGCTTCTAAAGGAGATAACTGTGTTAGGGGAAAAAACCCCTGAGCCAGATATGATTTTTATGCAGAGTAGGGTTGAATTATTAACCCATTCAACACATGACAACCTATTATCTATTTCTTTTTTATTCAATAAACATTTAAACGTCAGATTTATTTGTACTGAAGTGCAAAAAGTCTCATGAAACTGATCACACACACGATTATAGGGAATTAACACACCGAACACGCACTGCAGATTATAGTCTGGTTTTCCAGCACAGATATATAAACGTTCTCAAATCGAGAAGCATTTACTGGAGAAGCAAAATGACTGAAGATATTAAGTCTTGTTTCTGAAAAATGTATCAAAATGAACTGAGTTTGTGCTTAAAACAAAAACAAATATCTGCCAATGCAGTCAGAATAATTCGAAGGGAAAACAAGAGTATTTCTTGTTTTAAACACATCTTCTCTTCTGATTGCTTCTCCAGTAAATGTGTCTTGATTTAAGAATGTTTCGATATTTGTGCTGGAGAACCGGACAGAAACACTGATGCTTTCTGCAGTGCGGTTTCAATCCTCCAAGTAAAAGCCTAAAGCCGATGAAAATAGAAAGCTCGGACTTGTTTGTTCACCCTCATTGAGTTGTTTACGGCACATTTAAACACGTCTTCCAAATCACACACTGGCATTAAACGGGTGGTTTCCTGAAACTCAGACAGCTTCATCAACACGACAGCGGGAAACATCCAGATCCACAGGGATGAAATCACACCAGGAGACATGAAGATGAGTTTCCTTCTGTCGTTCTTGTAAGGCATTTAAAGAGGCATTTACAATCGACATCAAGCCTGTGAAATGTACAACATTAGCCCTTATTAAGACTGTGCCAAACAAATCATGAATAAAATCATCACTGAGCAAAAACATGATGGTGTGTTTGTTCTGCACTCGTTCATCATATTCTTACAACTGGATCTCCATCATCCCTCATATGTGATAATGGTGGGAGGTTTCTTTCCATTAAGGATCAATGTTGTGAAAGCATCACAACATCCGAAGGTTACACACATCTGCTTTACAGAACTCAAGAGTTAGGACAGAGTTAAAGGAAAAGTTCACACAAAAATACTTATGAAAATATTAAAGGGGGTATGCAACTGGAAATATGGGCTTGTAATGAAACGTGTCTGTAAAAAAACAAGTTGCATTTTCCCTAAAACTTCAACTATAATGCACTGTTGATTTTGGGAGCACAGAAATGCAGACGTCCGATTCCTGGGGCTTTGCTTCATCCGTTATGCTGAGAAATACACTGAGAGTTCAGGTTCAGGTAAGATCATGTACATCACACCGTTCACGACACTATAACGACACAAAACTGGTTGAAAATCTGTGAACTTTCCCTTTAACTCAATCATTCCCTTTGCAAACATCGTATAGATTTACAGGAAACTTAGAGACTCATATGGGCCAGTTTTACGGTACATTTAGGACTTTGGGGGGGGGGGGGGGGGGGGGGGCAGTTCATATTTGGGGTAAACTAAACTAGCGGTCAAAAATTTTGCTAATCTTCCTGAGTCTCTTCTGCTCACCAAAGCTGCATTTGTTTGATCAAAAATACAGTAAAAAAACGTGAAATATTATTAGAAAGTAAAATAATGTAAAATGATTTGTGAAGGATCATGTGACACTGAAGACTGGAGTAATGATGCTGAAACTCAGCTTTGATCACTGAAATCAATTACACTTTACTAGATAGAAAACAGCTGTTCCCTTTCAGTTAGTCACGGTCTACGTTACGTCAGATCGTCTGACGAACGGGGTCTCACCCGAGAGCCCAATCACCTTCGAGATGTAAAAAAACGAGCCAATGGTATGCAAATTACCTTGGTCTGGAGTTTGCATCACGAGCTCCGCCCCGCTGAGAGGGTATATGTGGGGCAGCGCGTGCACACTCGCATTCATGCTTCCGCTTCGGAGCCGAGGAAGAGTCCCACCGTCATTTTCTCATTATAATTGTATGTAGCCTATATGACAGACTTGCACGTTGCACTTTAACTGGATTTTCCTTTTTGAAGACATTCCAATCATATTTCAAGCAATTTAAAACCATCATGTTGAACAGCGCACATCTGAAGTGTCTCAGCTGAAGGAAATAATACATTATTCATCGGCTTTAATATATCAGCCAGATTTTCTTATCAGGCCGATAATGCTAACATTGAAAACGAACATATATCGGCCAATACCGATATGGTTGCCAATATATCATGTTCCCTAATAATTTTTACTGTATTTTTCAACAAATAAATGCAGCCTTGGTGAGCTGAAGAGACTCTTTCAGAAACATTACAAATCAAAACTGTTAGGTTGACAGTAAAACTGGTTTCTGTCCTGTGATAGTAACGCAAAGTCAGTTGTCTGATGAATCTGGGGCGTCTCAGACGTCTCAGTCTGCTGAAGGTGTCAGGCGTGTCTCAGGCGTGTCTCAGGCGTGTCTCAGGCGTGTCTCAGGCGAGTCTCAGGCATGTCTCAGGCGAGTCTGAGGCAAGTCTCAGGTGAGTCTCAGGCGGGTCTCAGGTGAGACTCAGGAGAGTCTGCTGAAGGTCTCAGGCAAGTTTTAGGTGAGTCTAAGGTGAGTCTCAGGTGAGTCTCAGTTGAGTCTCAGGCGGGTCTCAGGCGGGTCTCAGGCGAGTCTCAGGCGAGTCCCAGGCGAGTCTCAGGCGGGTCTCAGGCGAGTCTCAGACGGGTCTCAGGCGAGTCTCAGGCGGGTCTCAGGCGGGTCTCAGGCGAGTCTCAGGCGGGTCTCAGGCGGGTCTCAGGCGGGTCTCAGGCGAGTCTCAGGCGAGTCTGAGGCAAGTCTCAGGCGAGTCTCAGGCGAGTCTCAGGCGAGTCTCAGGCGATTCTCAGGCGGGTCACAGGCGGGTCTCAGGCGGGTCTCAGGCGGGTCTCAGGCGAGTCTCAGGCGAGTCCCAGGCGAGTCTCAGGCGAGTCTCAGGCGGGTCTCAGGCGGGTCTCAGGCGGTTCTCAGGCGAGTCTCAGGCGAGTCTCAGCCGGGTCTCAGGCGGGTCTCAGGCGGGTCTCAGGCGGGTCTCAGGCGGGTCTCAGGCGAGTCTCAGGCGAGTCTCAGACGGGTCTCAGGCGAGTCTCAGGCGAGTCTCAGGCGAGTCTCAGGCGGGTCTCAGGCGGGTCACAGGCGGGTCTCAGGCGGGTCTCAGGCGAGTCTCAGGCGAGTCTCAGACGGGTCTCAGGCGAGTCTCAGGCGGGTCTCAGGCGGGTCTCAGGCGGTTCTCAGGCGAGTCTCAGGCGAGTCTCAGCCGGGTCTCAGGCGGGTCTCAGGCGGGTCTCAGGCGGGTCTCAGGCGGGTCTCAGGCGAGTCTCAGGCGATTCTCAGGCGGGTCTCAGGCGAGTCTCAGGCGAGTCTCAGGCGGGTCTCAGGCGGGTCACAGGCGGGTCTCAGGCGGGTCTCAGGCGAGTCTCAGGCGATTCTCAGGCGGGTCTCAGGCGGGTCTCAGGCGAGTCTCAGGCGAGTCTCAGGCGGGTCTCAGGCGAGTCTCAGGCGGGTCTCAGGCGAGTCTCAGGCGAGTCTCAGGCGGGTCTCAGGCGAGTCTCAGGCGGGTCTCAGGCGAGTCTCAGGCGGGTCTCAGGCGGGTCTCAGGCGGGTCTCAGGCGAGTCTCAGGTGGGTCTCAGGCGGGTCTCAGGCGGGTCTAAGGCGGGTCTCAGGCGAGTCTGCCGCCCGCCGCCGGGTTCTGCCCGCACCAGTACAGCTTCTCCTCCTCACGCTTCTTCCTCCACTGGCACAGAAGCAACATGCGGAAGGTCTTCTGGAAGGTTTTGTTGCAGAGCGCGTAACACATGGGGTTGACGGTGCTGTTGACGTAACACAGCCAGTATCCCAGATGCCAGAGCGAGAGCGGGATGCAGTCGGAGCAGAAGGTGGACACCAGGACCATGATGTTGTACGGCGTCCAGGTGAGGATGAAGGCCAGCAAGATGGCGCTCAGAGTCTGCGCCGCCTTCTTCTCTTTGATCAGCACCATCCTTTTCCTCTTGGTCATCTGGCTTTTTAGTGTGCCGTCGATGGGTTTGGAGGAAGACGAGGAGGACGGTGCGTTCACGGATTCGGCGGATGAGAAAGACGAGGGTTTTGCGTCTCCGTTGGTGTTCTTTAGGGGAACAGTTGGTTTGAACTTGTAGGAGACGCACTTCTTGCTCCGCGTTTCCTAGTGAAAAAAAGTATACTTTATTGTATTTGAAATATATTCCCTTTTTCAATAGTACATTGAAAATATACTAACAAATGTTTTTACTATTTTTAAATATATTAAATATATTAGCACCATGCTTTTACCTATTTTCACAATGGAACTTTTAACACATTTTAATTGTACTTTAGTATATTTTCTAAAAATTCTTGAAGTGAAAAAGTTTTTTTTAAAACTGTATTGCACTTTATTAAAAATATATATTTTAGGTATATTTTTAACTGTGTGCTGAAAATGTTATAGTATACAATAGTATATTGTACAAAGTATAGCTAAGTATTATTTGTTCATTAATGTGCATTTGTTATCGAAGAAAAAGTGTGCAATTTTTAGTATTTGGAATAAGCCAAAGGTACAACTGAGCATATACTTTTTACTCAAATATAATATGATATATTACTTGTATGTTTCAAAGACATTCGCAATGAATTTGTAATGTACTTGTAACACAAATAAAGTACACTATCACTAATCAAGCATGAAATTAGTCCCGACACAGGCATATACTTAAAGTATACTTTACTTTGTTCCAATTTAACACACAAATTTAATTACAACTAAAATATACATAGTACAAAATTAGTTGTTCCAAAATAGCACACTTCAAGTTAAAGGTGCAGTGTGTAAGTCTCAGCAGCATCTACTGGTGAGGTTGTGAATTGGTGGCCGACAGGAAGTGATGTCGTCGTCTGAGACAGCAGAGAGTAGCCAGTTCAGAGGTTTCTTTACAAAGATCAATTAAGAAGTAAGTTTTACTTAATTAAACAATGTTATTGTGAAAATTAATGTGATGTGTTCATCATTGTGTCAGTGTTTACTCACTGACTTTAGCAGCTTCTCTGCATGAAGAACAACATAGTGAGGAAACGAGTGTGTCCGCTAAGGGCCACCGTAGAAACATGCTAATGTAAGGTGTGTGTAGAGAGAAATCTCACTCTAAGCTAATAAAAACATCACGCTTCATTATGTAAGGCCTTTATACGCCACTGAAAACATAGTTATGTTTATGATATTGCATTTCTGTCAACAGATCCGCCTAAATATGACACACCGCACCTTTAACTAATCATTAACACACTTGAAGTGTACTGACTTAGTCTAGCTGCAAGTATACTTAGCATATTTTTCTTCACCAGGGTAGGACTCGTTCTGAAGTAGTTCTGCTCGTCGGCTTTGCGTTTGGACGCCTGGAAGACGCCGGGAGACGCCGATCGCTCCTCGTCCTCGGAGGAAGCGTAGCTGTTGCTCTCGGCCGCTTTAGGAGTCGAGGTTTGGATGCTTTCGCTCGTGTGCTTGCAGCCGAAACACGAGCGAGCGGTTTGAGTCTCGCCACTGGAGTTCGGCAAAGAGTTTACGCCTTGAAGCTCGGCGAGATCTTTAGTGCGTCTCTCGGTTTCCTTATATATCCGGCAGTAAAGGATAGTCATGACGGATACAGGGAAATAAAAAGCGGCTATCGCCGTCCCGAAAGTGATCACAGGCTCGGAGAAGAACTGGATCTGACACTGTCGTTCAGGAACCGTACGTTCCCCCACAAAATACTGCCAGCAGAGGATCGGTGGCGCCCAGAGAACGAAAGACACGAGCCAAGCTAATCCGATCATGATGGCCGCTCGCTTCGGCGTGCGTTTGGCTCGATACGTCAGCGGTCTGGTTATAGAGAAGTAGCGATCGAAGCTAATAACCAGTAGGTTCATCACAGAGGCGTTACTAGCCACATAATCCAACGCTAGCCATAAATCACAGGCTAGGCTTCCGAGAGCCCAGTAGCCCATGAGGATATATGAGGTGTACAGGTTCATGGAGAACACGCCGATGATGAGGTCCGCGAAGGCTAGGCTGAGCAGGTAATAGTTGTTGACCGTCTTCAGCTGGCTGTTCACCTTGAAGGACAGCATCACCAGAACGTTCCCGATGATGGTCACGAGGCTCACCACGGCGGAGACGCTAGCGATCGTCACCACTTCCCATAGACTGTGTGTGAACAGGACATCTGAGACGTTAGCGCTGATGTTCATGATGATTCTCCAGTCACACGCGGTTCAGCACGTCCATCTCCTGCACAAACACAGACCGAACAGTGACTTTAGATGAGAAACTCACTCTTTTATTAGCTGTGGACCCGGACAGCAACATAGTGTCGGCCCACATCCGGCCCACATCCGGCCCAGATCCGGTACGTGTTGAATCCACATGTTACGGATGTGCGCCGACACTATGTTGCTGTCCGGGGATGTTTAATACAAGGGTCTTATCGTTAACTAAAACTACTGAAAACAGTTTTGTTAAGAGAAATACAGCTGAAATAAAATAAAATATCAGATAAAACAACTTAATTAGAGTTCTTAACTAACAAAAATTAGAAATGTCGTACAAATTGGACATAAATAAAAACTGAATTAAAAATAAAACAAACAAACAAATTTGGAATGTTACATGGCAATAAATTAAAAAATGTTAAAGATGAAGCACTAAAATATCTGGCTGGAAGCTAATTAAAAATGAAAAAAAAAATGGAATGTACATTTAGTCCAGGATTATATTATCATTATCAAAACTAAACATTTGTGTTAAGTGAAATGCAGCTAAAATAAAATATAAATATTAGCCCTATATAAAAAAATTAAATGAAATAAAAAATGTTTCTAACTGGAAATAAAAACTGAAACTGAAATGTTTCAAAAATCAACTTAAATAGTAAACTAAAACTAAAAACATTATAAAAAATTATTAATTGAAATAAAGCTGAAACAAAACAAAACAAAATATTAGATAAAAAACTTGAAGTAAACATAAATTAGAAATGTTGCACTAAAATGTCTAAATGGAAATAAATCAAAAACTAAAACTGAAAATGGAATAAAAATAAAATAAACCTAAATAGCCTGTGCCTTTAGTCCAGGGTTATTATCGCTGGAAATAAAGCTGAAATAAAATCAAATACTAGATGAAAAAAAATGCAAAGCACTAAATTTTATAACAGTAAAAACAAAACAAAATCATAAAAGTCAAAATCTCATAAAAAAAACTTAAGTGGAAAGTAAAAGGAAACCTGAAAATATAAAAATAAATGCTAATTTAATCAAATTCATATAAAATTCATGAATACAAACTATAATATTAATATATACACTGTTATAGTTTATATAAATAATACTAAAATAACTCCTTAGAAACTATCATTTATTTTTTAGATAAGTGTCAGAAACATCTGATAATGATATCAAGAGATTGTGCTTGTTAGAAACGTTCATCTAAAAGTCACTGAAATGAGTCATGCTCGAATCAACCGACATGTTTTTAAAGAAGTTTATTACAGTATTTGAAGATTCATTAATTTAGTTCATCATAGAATATCATCATAATCATCCAATAAAATACATGAGAGCTTCTAAGATTAAACGTCGAGCTAATTACTTATTGCCATTTAGAGTCATTATATTACCATTACCATAATATACCATTGAAATCCCATTTGAAACAAGCATATCTAATGTCTGATGGTTCATTGATCATCACTGATGGTGTGTGTGTGTGTGCGTGTGTGTGTGTGTGTGCGTGTGTGCGCGTGTGTGCGCGCGTGTGTGTGTGTGTGTGTGTGTGTGTGTGTGCGTGCGCGTGTGCGTGTGTGCGCGTGTGCGCGTGTGTGTGTGTGTGTGTGTGTGTGTGTGTGTGCGTGCGCGTGTGCGTGTGTGCGTGTGTGCGCGTGTGCGCGTGTGTGCGTGTGTGCGGGCGTGTGCGTGTGTGCGCGCGCGCGCGCGCGTGTGTGTGTGTGTGTGTGTGTGTGTGTGTGTGTGTGTGTGTGTGTGTGTGTGAGTGTGTGTGCGTGTGTGCGTGTGTGTGCGTGTGTGTGTGTGTGTGCGTGTGCGCGTGTGCGCGTGTGCGGGTGTGTGCGTGTGCGTGTGCGTGTGTGTGTGTGTGTGTGTGTGTGTGTGAAGCGCCTCTAGAGGGCAGAAGTGAGATTTCCAGAACACAGCAGAACTGAAGCAGTTCCTAATAAAACCTCGTCGAGATCTGAAGACTCCAGTAAATGCTTCTTGATTTAAGAATGTTTAGATATTTGTGATAAACCAGACAGAAGCACTGAGGAAGATCATCATGTTATGCAGTGAATACAGCTGTAACCAAACCATCATAACCAGCTAAACTCCATCTGAACCACTGCAGGAAATCAGGGGATGTGATGGTACTACATTATTTCTTCAAATTAGTTATAATCAATTTATTCACGTTGTGAGCATAGACCAGAAAATTAAATTGCCAACTTAAACTGGTAAATCTTGAATGCTTTAAAGCACAGGCTGAAGTTTGATCTCTTTTCAAAGACGACACTTGGCAGATTATTGCTGAAGTTAATTTTTTTAAAAAGTTAACTTACAAAAAGTTATGTGTATTAAGTGTATTGTTATGAAAAATGCACACAAAAATACTATTTTCAATTTTTATATGAAATCTATATTTTCAAAAACACGTTTTACTCTAAAAGTTAGAAAATCAAAGGCATAAATCTAAAGTGGTGTTCAAAAGTTGAGTGTGCTGTGTCAGTGATGATGTGTCAGTGAGTGTGTGCGGCTGCAGTTCCACACGCTTCCACTAGAGGAAACTCGTTCATTTCCAGCGCGGCGTTTCTGGCGGCGAGCAGCACAAGTGTGGCTGTTGTTTTCAGGACCATTTAACCTGGTCAGATCATGTGCAGGATTTACGTGTGTGTTCACACAGCAAGTGCAGAACAAGTTTCGTACCATTCCGATGAAGTAAAAAAAAAAATCTTTAAAAATGTAAAATTCTCGGTCAAAAATGACTGAGGAGCACTAAAGTGACCCAGAAATCCTCAGTTAAACATCATCTGTACTGTACATGTACAGCAGGAACGCATGCAGATGAAGCGCGCGCACGTGAACAGGCACACGGATGATGTATCAGTGGCTTTCTGTTTCCAGGGAAACAGCGGAGTGATTTCCTCTGAAGGATAAAGCCAACATCATCCGAGGCCGAGTGAGACGCTGAAGACAAACCAAACAAACACTCGAGGACCTTCTGGATGAGTTTAGCGTGACGCACACTGATCCTCAAACACACGATCAAGAGCGCATGCATGGAAACATCGAAATCCACAGGATTAATAATCATTCGCTTTGAACTGACGTGATACACTAATAAAAAACACTGCTACAATGTAGCCGGTGATGCACTAAAGCTCAACATTTTTAAAATCAAGGTTCATTTACTGGAGAAGGAAGATCTCAGATACATGTACATTTAGCTAACTTTAAATTATAAAAATATTATTTCTGAATGTGTTCTGAACGTCCAAAATATTCTGTTTTTTAATGTTTAAAAACATTCATTCTTCAAACATTATGGGAACGTTACTTTTGAATGTTCTCTGAACGTTCTGAAACAAGTTGTTACATTTAAAAAATGTCAAACTAAAACGTTTCAGGAAAAAAACGTATCATGATGTATAAATAATGTTTTTGTGCTAATATTTAGAACATTATTAAAGACCATACTCTGAATGAACGTTCTATTAACGTTACTGGAAGAAAGTTTGATCATAACTTTGAGAGAATCTTGACAGAACGGTCACTATTAGC
>CM060632.1:34100148-34102648 GCA_030578275.1 Meda fulgida | reverse complement strand
TCTCAAGAACCAATGAGGATCATTCTCGTGTTGCGCAGCACGTTTGAGCTTCACAAGAACCAATGAGGATCATTTTCGTGTTATGCAGCACGTTTGAGCTTCTCAAGAACCAATGAGGATCATTTTCGTGTTATGCAGCACGTTTGAGCTTCTCAAGAACCAATGAGGATCATTCTCGTCTTACGCAGCACGTTTGAGCTTCAGCAAGAGCCAATGTGGATCATTCTCGTGTTACGCAGCACGTTTGAGCTTCTCAAGAACCAATGAGGTTCATTCTCGTGTTACGCAGCACGTTTGAGCTTCTCAAGAACCAATGAGGTTCATTCTCGTGTTACGCAGCACGTTTGAGCTTCAGCAAGAACCAATGAGGATCATTCTCGTCTTACGCAGCACGTTTGAGCTTCAGCAAGAGCCAATGAGGATCATTCTCGTGTTACGCAGCACGATTGAGCTTCTCAAGAACCAATGAGGTTCATTCTCGTGTTACGCAGCACGTTTGAGCTTCTCAAGAACCAATGAGGTTCATTCTCGTGTTACGCAGCACGTTTGAGCTTCTCAAGAACCAATGAGGTTCATTCTCGTGTTACGCAGCACGTTTGAGCTTCAGCAAGAACCAATGAGGATCATTCTCGTCTTACGCAGCACGTTTGAGCTTCAGCAAGAACCAATGAGGATCATTTTCGTGTTACGCAGCACGTTTGAGCTTCTCAAGAACCAATGAGGATCATTCTCGTCTTACGCAGCACGTTTGAGATTCTCAAGAACCAATGAGGATCATTCTCGTGTTACGCAGCACGTTTGAGCTTCTCAAGAACCAATGAGGTTCATTCTCGTGTTACGCAGCACGTTTGAGCTTCAGCAAGAACCAATGAGGTTCATTCTCGTGTTATGCAGCACGTTTGAGCTTCAGCAAGAACCAATGAGGATCATTCTCAAGTTACGCAGCACGTTTGAGCTTCTCAAGAACCAATGAGGATCATTCTCGTGTTACGCAGCACGTTTGAGATTCTCAAGAACCAATGAGGATCATTCTCGTGTTACGCAGCACATTTGAGATTCTCAAGAACCAATGAGGATCATTCTCGTGATACGCAGCACGTTTGAGCTTCTCAAGAACCAATGAGGATCATTCTCGTGATACGCAGCACATTTGAGATTCTCAAGAACCAATGAGGATCATTCTCGTGTTACGCAGCACATTTGAGATTCTCAAGAACCAATGAGGATCATTCTCGTGATACGCAGCACATTTGAGATTCTCAAGGACCAATGAGGATCATTCTCGTGTTACGCAGCACGTTTGAGCTTCTCAAGAACCAATGAGGATCATTCTCGTGTTACGCAGCACGTTTGAGCTTCAGCAAGAACCAATGAGGATCATTCTCGTGATACGCATCACGTTTGAGCTTCAGCAAGAACCAATGAGGATCATTCTCGTGTTACGCAGCACGTTTGAGATTCTCAAGAACCAATGAGAATCATTCTCGTCTTACGCAGCACGTTTGAGCTTCAGCAAGAGCCAATGAGGATCATTCTCGTCTTACGCAGCACGTTTGAGCTTCAGCAAGAGCCAATGAGGATCATTCTCGTCTTACGCAGCACGTTTGAGCTTCAGCAAGAGCCAATGAGGATCATTCTCGTGATTCGCATCACGTTTGAGCTTCAGCAAGAACCAATGAGGATCATTCTCGTGTTACGCAGCACGTTTGAGCTTCTCAAGAACCAATGAGGATCATTCTCGTGTTACGCAGCACGTTTGAGCTTCAGCAAGAACCAATGAGGATCATTCTCGTGATACGCATCACGTTTGAGCTTCAGCAAGAACCAATGAGGATCATTCTCGTGTTACGCAGCACGTTTGAGATTCTCAAGAACCAATGAGGTTCATTCTCGTGTTACGCAGCACGTTTGAGCTTCTCAAGAACCAATGAGGATCATTCTCGTGTTACGCAGGTTGTGAATAAAAGCCTAAATTAAATCTGTTCATCATATAAAGTGATTAAATCTGTTCAGAAATGTGAACTAAACCGCTCAATTAATATAGATTAGTTTTACAATGTAATTAATGACCAATCTCTTTAATGTACGGGTGGCGCTGATAATAAGGATGAGGCAGCTGTTCTGGCACACAGTACAAATATATAAACATTCTTAAATACATCTAAACATTCCTGCAAAAATGATATATACAGTCTGTTGTCGGAGGAATTGATCAAAATGAAGTGAGTTTCTGCTTTAAATTACGTTTATTTATCTGACACCATTGGCAGATGTTTGTTCTTGTTTTAAGCAATTTTTTGATCAAGTCACGTTTCTTCTCCAGTAAATGTATCGTGATTTAAGAATGTTTAGATATTTGTGCTGGAAAACAAGAATGAAATACTGAGGAATAACAGTGCATTAGTCAATATGTCTGATTTGACTGTGTTGTGCAGCGTCTCGGGTCAGAACGCTTGTATTTCTCCAGCGTTTTGGCTCATTTTAGTTCTCTGCAGGACTC
>CM060632.1:34067648-34095148 GCA_030578275.1 Meda fulgida | reverse complement strand
CACGAACTCTCAGATTCAGCTTTATCAATGATGGGCATAGAAAACTAAAATATTACACAATAATATGGAATGTTTAACCTCATGTAAATGCTTTTTTTTCTGAGCTTTTTGCTTATTTTATTATTATTATTATTATTGTTATTTTGTTCTATACTGTACAATTTGTTCTACTTTTGTTCAATTATAATTTAAGTTAAAATTCAGATTTATTGATTTTATTAAAGATTTTTAAGTTGCAAACATTATTTTTCTGTTGAGTTCTGTTGACATAATAGTACTGATTATTGCATAAACATAATATTGTGTGTAATTTAAATTGTTCACTTATTTTTAATTAATTTGAATGAAATTCTCTTGATATCTTGGTCTCTAGTTGCACAGGACTGGATGAGGAGAATACATTTGAATATGAAATTAAGTGTTAATATTTTATTTGTGTTTTAGTGAAGGGAAAGACCCGTTTGATATTCTAGGGACTCCTGAGACTTATTTTACATCTTGTAAAAAGGGGCATAATAGGTCTATAATATTTCTAATATTAAAGGGGACCTATTATGCCCCTTTTTACAAGATGTAATATCAGGAGTCCCCAGAATGTGTCTGTGAAGTTTAAGACCAAAATATGCCCAAAAATGCCAGTTTTTGAGTCAAGGGATAAACATTGATAAGCTATTTGTAAGATCAATTGGTTCAACTCAGCAGTTGGAACAACTTAATTTTGAATAATCAAGACAAATTTTGCTACAAATTAAGCTCATTTAACTCACTATAGTTTGTTGGTTGAACACAATTTCACTACCAGTTGCCATACATTTTTTTTGTTGAGCCAAAACATTTGTTTGTGGGCAAATGTTTCAGTTGATCATTTTTACATTGATGTTATTTGACTCGTTTTGTACATGTAGATGTACTCATGAGACATTAGAGCCACTAAACTTCGTCATTATCATTTTCACACTAATTTCTGTACTTGAATAATAATTAGAGATCTCATTACACACAACTGACCCTGACAAGTCCTGACAAGATATTTAATACTCATTCACACACACACACTCGCACATGCATGCACACACACGCACACACACACACGCACACACACGCACACGCGCACGCACGCACGCACGCACGCACACAAACAGACACAAACACACACAAGCACACGCACACACACACACGCACGCACACAAACACACACAAACACAAACAAGCACACGCACATGCGCACACACACAAACACAAACATGTTCGCACCCAAACACACACACAGAGACAAACACACACACACAGAGATAAACAAACACACACACACACACACACAGAGACAAACACTTACACACTCGCACATGCACGCACACACACGCACACACGCACGCACACAGACATGCACACGCACGCACACAAACAGACACAAACACACACAAGCACACGCACACACACACACACATACGCACGCACACAAACAGACACTAACACACAAGCACACGCACATGCACACACACACACACACATGCACGCACACACAAACACACACATGCTCGCACCCAAACACACACACACGGAGACAAACACACACAGAGACAAACACACACACACACACACAATCCTGCAGCCGAATTATTCCTATACTAATGAGTGACTACAGAACCAAATTCTCAGCATCATTTATGTCTTTCTGAACAGTGTTTTCACATCTTTGTCTTAGTCAGTTGCTGATGCTGCTGGACATCCAGTTTCAGATGATCCAGTGTTCGACTGAAGCGTCAGATGATCCTGTGCTGAAGTGTGTTTGACTGAAGCGTCAGCAGAGCGGCTGAAATCAGTCCCATATGCCCTTCGAACAGAAGACCAGCGGATTGAGTTCCCGATCGCGGAGATACCGCATGCCCTGGATTTCTATGTGTCACAATACCACTAAAAAAACCAAGACCAAGAACCAAGGATCAAATATCATGATTAGTTGTAAGACGCCGGATTGAGTGTCTGGACGTCTGAATGAGCTTCAACCTCAGCAGGACACACACTAATGATGAAATATTCATCACACTGCTTGAATAAACCTCAGCGTGTTTGAAACAAAAATCTGTTCTAAGAACGTCTTTGTCATAAATTATGACAGAATGTTCATTTTCCAGTGAACGATTCCTATAAATTCCTATAGATGCACTTTTATGATGGACAGATGCACTTTTATGATGGACAGATGCACTTTTATGATGTATAGATGCACTTTTATGATGAATAGATGCACTTTTATGATGTATAGATGCACTTTTATGATGGACAGATGCACTTTTATGATGAATAGATGCACTTTTATGATGTATAGATGCACTTTTATGATGGACAGATGCACTTTTATGATGGATGGATACACTTTTATGATGGACAGATGCACTTTAATGATGGATAGATGCACTTTAATGATGGATAGATGCACTTTTATGATGGATAGATACACTTTTATGATGGACAGATGCACTTTTATGATGGATGTATAGATGCACTTTTATGATGAATAGATGCACTTTTATGATGTATAGATGCACTTTTATGATGGACAGATGCACTTTTATGATGGACAGATGCACTTTTATGATGAATAGATGCACTTTTATGATGTATAGATGCACTTTTATGATGGACAGATGCACTTTTATGATGGATGGATACACTTTTATGATGGACAGATGCACTTTAATGATGGATAGATGCACTTTAATGATGGATAGATGCACTTTTATGATGTATAGATGCACTTTTATGATGGATGGATGCACTTTTATGATGGACAGATGCACTTTAATGATGGATGGATAGATGCACTTTTATGATGGATGGATGCACTTTTATGATGGACAGATGCACTTTAATGATGGATAGATGCACTTTAATGATGGATAGATGCACTTTTATGATGGATAGATACACTTTTATGATGGATAGATACACTTTTATGATGGATGGATAGATGCACTTTAATGATGGATAGATGCACTTTTATGATGGACAGATGCACTTTTATGATGTATAGATGCACTTTTATGATGAATAGATGCACTTTAATGATGGATAGATTCACTTTTATGATGAATAGATGCACTTTAATGATGGATAGATGCCCTTTAATGATAGATAGATGCACTTTTATGATGAATAGATGCACTTTTATGATGAATAGATGCACTTTTATGATGTATAGATGCACTTTTATGATGTATAGATGCACTTTAATGATGGATAGATGCACTTTTATGATGGACAGATACACTTTTATGATGAATAGATGCACTTTAATGATGGATAGATGCACTTTTATGATGTATAGATGCACTTTTATGATGAATAGATGCACTTTAATGATGGATAGATGCCCTTTAATGATAGATAGATGCACTTTTATGATGGATGGATAGATGCACTTTAATGATGGATAGATGCACTTTTATGATGGATGGATAGATGCACTTTTATGATGGACAGATGCACTTTTATGATGGACAGATGCACTTTTATGATGGATGGATAGATGCACTTTTATGATGGACAGATGCACTTTTATGATGGACAGATGCACTTTTATGATGGATAGATGCACTTTTATGATGGATGGATAGATGCACTTTTATGATGGACAGATGCATTTTTATCATGGATAGATGCACTCTTATGATGGATAGATAGATGCACTTTTATGATGGACAGATGCACTTTTATGGACTTCAAAACATCAATTTCGAAACAGCCATTCATTGCCATCACAAAAGCCTGGAAGAGCCAGGACATTTTTTTAATATAACTCTGATTGTATTCATCTGAAAGAAGAAAGTCAGTAAATCATGGGCTAATTTTCATTTTGAGGTTAAAGCACATTTTCATGACTTGAACATAATAGAGGTAATCTTTGGTTTATATGAGGCACCTGAGCGCAGCTTTACTGCTCACGTCTCCTGTCAGCATGTGATTTAATATGAGTGAATCATCAGTGGGTTTTAAGGGTCAGATCAGGTCGAATGAGCCTTCTAGTCTGTTGCCACGATAAAGCCAAAACAATATCTATTACCTTAAATTATATGTTTATCTCTGTAAAGCTGCTTTGAAACAATCTACATTGTTAAAAGCGCTATATAAATGAAGATGACTTGACTTGATGCGTGATTCTGCCCGTATCTTGTCTCTCGACGTACGGTTCTCGACCTCATTCTGTCTCTGATTCCTCTCAATCCATGGCCTTCGGCTTATAGTTTAATCTGCTTTGGTTCTGAACACACGGACACACAGATGCTCTGGAAACAAGCGCTGTCCGTCATTCTGATGAAGCCGTTAGACTGACAGCTTCGATGCTTTATTAGGGTTCAATGTACTGTGAATGATATCTGAAAATAAACCAACGCATCACACAGGTCAGCGTTTACCAGATCAAACCGAATCAAAGCAAAGCATGTTATTGATAAATCATATCAGGATGGAGATGATAAAAGCATCATAATACAGCAGGAACATGATCAATCTCCTGCTCATCATCATCATCTGTTTATCCCTCTCTCGCTGACCTTTTTCTCTTTCCCTCCGTAACACAGTCAGTCTTTTTTCGGATTATCGATCACTTCTGCTCAGCCACTGTTTTTGTCTTTGTGGAGGCTGAATCAGAGCTTTGAGTTTCATATCCTCATAATTCATTTTTTAAAAGCCAGGCTATAGCAGTTAACTTACATTTTTACATTTAATCATTTTTTAGACACTTTTGTCCAGAGCGACTTGCAAATAAAGAGAACAAAAGAGCAGAAATATGTGAGTGATGTGAGATGAGTCCCAGTCAGTCTCACAGTACACGGGTTTTAAAATACAATACAATACAATAAAATACTTGTTGTATTGTATTGTATAGAATAGAACACAGAATCTGATGTGAGCAGCTGTTGGGAACCAGTGCAGGTTTATGAGGAGAGGAGTGATGTGTGGTAAACACACTCTTGCTGCAGCTTCTGGATCAGTTGCAGAGGTTTGACTTATGCTGGAAGGAGAGAGCATTACAGGAGTCCAGTCTGGATAGAACAAGGGCTTGGACCAGGAGTTGTGTAACTCCGATAGGAAGGGCCTAATCTTCCTAATGTTGTATACAACAAATCTGCAGGACTGTGAAGTTCCACTGACCATATGTCACAACTCAGAGGTTCCTGGCTGTCCTGGATGGAGTTATAGATGATGAATCTACATCTGAATGGAGAAGTTGTGATGAAGTGTTGTGTTGGTTGAAACCACGAGCAGTTCTGTCTTCAAAAGGGCACTCCAGTAGCTAGATGATAACAGTGATGAGAAACCTATGTTTCTGAATGACAGATCCTAGTGATGACGTGTAGATGGAGAAGAGAAGCGGTCCCAGCACTGAGCCACTCCAGTAGCTAGATGATAACAGTGATGGGAAACCCATGTTTCTGAATGACAGATCCTAGTGAAGACATGTAGATGGAGAAGAGAAGCGGCCCCAGCACTGAGTCCTGAGGCAACACTGTTACAAGTTTGTCTGGTCCAGTGAGAAAAGTTGTACTTGTATGAATCCGTTTCTAGTGTCCGACTGGAGAAACTGTTTTTAAAAACAGGTGCCAGTCCTCCAGCCGGGCCGGAAAGATGGTGTAGGAGCCATTAATGGGTTCTTGTAATTTTCTTTCACACCACTAGAGGGCAAATACTGTATTTATGTTGTCAAATCGACACAGAAGGGTTCAGGAAGAAGGTCAAACTAACTTTTTGACTGTGATGGACTTGAATTGATTAAATGGTGCATAAATGGACAATACTTTTCTTCCTTTATTTTTGTTTTTGTTTAATAATGAAAGAAACAGACAATAAATGGATAAAGGTATGGACATTGCATTTTAATTTTAATCTGTTCAACAACATACGTCTCAAAACCAAGGATAAAAAAATAGGACAAACGTGCCTACATGGGGGGAATTAAAAAAATTGTTATTAAAAGGGAAAAAGACTGATATATTAAGCAGTCATTAAAAGCGTAGAGACATGTTGAGCGACATTTTGACTTAATGACAAAAAATAAACAGACGACATGCCATAGACAATGGTGCCATGTTGGATCATTACAGAGCTCAACCAAATGTACAGATGCACAAATCAGCCTCAGAAGAGAGATTGATCTTAAAATCAAGTCTTGTTTTTTTGTCGTATTGATCTGAAATCGAGATGGTTGGTTGGTTTGTTTTGCAGCGCTGTCTGCAGTGAATCGATCAATGAACGTGAATGGCTGGATTTCATGTATTATGTGTGACCGTACATAACACCAAAAAAAATTATGTCTCATTTTCCAGCACAAATATCTAAAGATTCTTAAATCATGACGTATATACTGGAGAAGCAAAATGACTGAATATATTAAGACTTGATTTCTGAGAAATTGGTCAAAATGAAACATTACAAACAAACCTTATCGCAAACCACAAATCATAGTGAAGTGACCTGAAGATAACGCTATCGCAGGAAACGCAGAGCGTGCGAATAATTAATAGTCCTGTGGAGCCGCCGAAACCCTCCAGAGACTCGGTGTCTAAAATAAGCCCAGCATCTGATCTCACATCAGCTATTGTCTGATCTAGAGCTGCGGAAGATTAACTCATCTGGGAAAACCTCTGCCCGCTGAAGCTAACCTTGATCCAGCCTGGAGAGAGATGACACGTGTGATGAAGAGGAGCACACGGACACGAGCAGAGTGAGCGAGGAAACGGCCCAGCGTCCATGATGGTGTCCTGAAGACGTCTTACACTAGACCAGCATCATCTTACACTAGCCCAGCAGCATCTTACACTAGACCAGCAGCATCTTACATCATCTTACACTAGACCAGCATCATCTTACACTAGCCCAGCATCATCTTACACTAGACCAGCAGCATCTTACACTAGCCCAGCATCATCTTACACTAGACCAGCATCATCTTACACTAGACCAGCAGCATCTTACACTAGCCCAGCATCATCTTACACTAGCCCAGCAGTGTAGCCCAGCAGCATCTTACACTAGACCAGCAGCATCTTACACTAGCCCAGCAGCATCTTACACTAGACCAGCAGCATCTTACACTAGACCAGCATCATCTTACACTAGACCAGCATCATCTTACACTAAACCAGCAGCATCTTACACTAGCCCAGCATCATCTTACACTAGCCCAGCAGTGTAGCCCAGCAGCATCTTACACTAGCCCAGCATCATCTTACACTAGACCAGCATCATCTTACACTAGACCAGCAGCATCTTACACTAGCCCAGCATCATCTTACACTAGCCCAGCAGTGTAGCCCAGCAGCATCTTACACTACACCAGCAGCATCTTACACTAGACCAGCATCATCTTACACTAGACCAGCATCATCTTACACTAGCCCAGCAGTGTAGCCCAGCAGCATCTTACACTAGACCAGCAGCATCTTACACTAGCCCAGCAGCATCTTACACTAGACCAGCATCATTTTACACTAGCCCAGCAGCATCTTACACTAGACCAGCAGCATCTTACACTAGCCCAGCAGCATCTTACACTAGACCAGCATCATCTTACACTAGACCAGCAGCATCTTACACTAGCCCAGCATCATCTTACACTAGACCAGCAGCATCTTACACTAGACCAGCATCATCTTACACTAGACCAGCAGCATCTTACACTAGCCCAGCATCATCTTACACTAGACCAGCAGCATCTTACACTAGACCAGCATCATCTTACACTAGACCAGCAGCATCTTACACTAGACCAGCATCATCTTACACTAGACCAGCAGCATCTTACACTAGCCCAGCATCATCTTACACTAGACCAGCATCATCTTACACTAGCCCAGCAGCATCTTACACTAGACCAGCATCATCTTACACTAGCCCAGCAGCATCTTACATCATCTTACACTAGACCAGCATCATCTTACACTAGACCAGCAGCATCTTACACTAGACCAGCAGCATCTTACACTAGCCCAGTAGCATCTTACACTAGCCCAGCAGCACCTTACACTAGCCAAGCAGCATCTTACACTAGACCAGCATCATCTTATACTAGACCAGCAGCATCTTACACTAGCCCAGCAGCATCTTACACTAGACCAGCAGCATCTTACACTAGCCCAGCATCATCTTACACTAGCCCAGCAGCATCTTACACTAGACCAGTAGCATCTTACACTAGCCCAGCAGCATCTTACATCATCTTACACTAGACCAGCATCATCTTACACTAGACCAGCAGCATCTTACACTAGACCAGCAGCATCTTACACTAGCCCAGTAGCATCTTACACTAGACCAGCATCATCTTACACTAGACCAGCAGCATCTTACACTAGACCAGCATCATCTTACACTAGCCCAGCAGTGTAGCCCAGCAGCATCTTACACTAGCCCAGCAGCATCTTACACTAGACCAGCATCATCTTACACTAGCCCAGCATCATCTTACATCATCTTACACTAGACCAGCATCATCTTACACTAGACCAGCAGCATCTTACACTAGCCCAGCAGCATCTTACATCATCTTACACTAGACCAGCATCATCTTACACTAGACCAGCATCATCTTACACTAGACCAGCATCATCTTACACTAGACAAGCAGCATCTTACACTAGCCCAGCATCATCTTACACTAGACCAGCATCATCTTACACTAGACAAGCAGCATCTTACACTAGCCCAGCAGCATCTTACACTAGACCAGCATCATCTTACACTAGACCAGCATCATCTTACACTAGACAAGCAGCATCTTACACTAGCCCAGCAGCATCTTACACTAGCCCAGCAGCATCTTACACTAGACCAGCATCATCTTACACTAGACCAGCAGCATCTTACACTAGCCCAGCAGCATCTTACACTAGACCAGCAGCATCTTACACTAGCCCAGCAGCATCTTACACTAGCCCAGCAGCATCTTACATCATCTTACACTAGACCAGCATCATCTTACACTAGACCAGCAGCATCTTACACTAGACCAGCATCATCTTACACTAGACCAGCAGCATCTTACACTAGACCAGCAGCATCTTACACTAGACCAGCATCATCTTACACTAGACCAGCAGCATCTTACACTAGCCCAGCAGCATCTTACACTAGACAAGCAGCACCTTACACTAGACCAGCAGCATCTTACACTAGCCCAGCAGCACCTTACACTAGCCCAGCAGCATCTTACACTAGCCCAGCAGCATCTTACACTAGCCCAGCAGCATCTTACACTAGACAAGCAGCATCTTACACTAGCCCAGCAGCATCTTACACTAGCCCAGCAGCATCTTACACTAGCCCAGCATCATCTTACACTAGACCAGCAGCATCTTACACTAGCCCAGCAGCATCTTACACTAGCCCAGCATCATCTTACACTAGACCAGCATCATCTTACACTAGCCCAGCATCATCTTACACCATCTTACACTAGCCCAGCATCATCTTACACTAGACCAGCATCATCTTACACTAGACCAGCATCATCTTACACTAGCCCAGCATCATCTTACACCATCTTACACTAGACCAGCATCATCTTACACTAGACCAGCATCATCTTACACTAGTTACACACGGGTAAACAGATCCACGCATTCATGCAATCAGACATATTGTGGGAGTATTTTTGTATTTTCAAAATACGAATTACTTGTATTTTATTTAAATACATTTTTCACATCAGTATATTTTGTTACATTTCATGAGCCAGTATTTGTATTTTGTAACAAAATAGTTTTTGATGTATTTGTGCCCGCCTCTGCATGCAATACAATATTTAATTCATGTATACTCATTTGTTAACAAACAAGTATTCATTACTTCAATGAGTTCATTGTATCTGCATTAAATTACTACATTTTTTAAATGAATACATTTTTAGCTAACTGTGATTTAAATGAAATGCATAACTTAGACCGTTTCCTCTGATAACAGATCACTGTAACTGTAATATGGACTCATGCACTTTCTGTAAAGCTGCTTTGAAATGATGTTGTGAAAAGCGCTACAAATAAACGTGAATTGAATTCAGAACAGGTTCAATCATCCAGAATATCACATTCAATACGTCAAAATCCAGTTGCAGAAATTGTGCTTATGAATTGACCTGAACAAAGCGTTTGACCCACTTCTACTATAAACACGTGACACGTATTTCCACATCGCTGAATAATGATATTTGCAGACTAGAAAGTACAGTCTGAATGGTTAATGTGATATACTTTTTTTTGACCTCATAAAATAAACATGTCTGTTCACTGGAACTGCGTTCCTGCTCTTTATGAGGCTTTGAATCACTAATGCTGTTGTTGCACTTTTTATCTACTATTAGTTTTTTTTAGGTTTTTGAGTGATTTTCCTCCTCAACATTTTTCTTGTCTTCCAGTACAAATATCACTTTACAATTAAGTTAATTAATTAGAATTAGTTAACTACCTTAGTTAATATGAACTAAGAATGAACAATACTTCTTCAGCATTTATTAATCTTAGATAATATTAACTTTTTACTAATGAATTATTAAAATGAAAGGTTGTATTTGTTAACATTAACTAAGATGCAACAAATGTATCGCTCGTTAGTTGCATTAATGTTAACTACTGTAAAGTGTTACCATGTTTGTTTTTAAAACTTCTCATTTTAGACTTGTAATTCATGGCCAGCGCTTCTGTGTTCATCGACGCCTGCGTCATACGAGGGGTCAGAGGTCACCATTCTGTCGGACACGTGATTATAAAGTTATAAATATGAATATTTGTCTTACACAAACTCATGTTTTCGCTTTAGAAGGTCTTTATTAGCCCGTATGGATTGCTTTTATGATGGATGGATGCTCTTTTTGGAGCTTCAAAAACTCGGACACTAAAGACATTATAAAGCTGGGAAGAGCCAGGATATTATTTAATATTACTCAGACTGTGTTTGTCTGAGAGAAGAAAGTCATATACACCTATACGGTGGCTCGAGGGACAGTAAATCATGGGATAATGTTCATTTTTGGGTGAGCTGCTCCTGTAATCTGTGTGTAGACGCTGATCTCCTCGCATCTCTCAGATCTTCAGTGTCTCTGGTGTCTGGAAGGAACGGAGTAACAGCAGGAGGACGAGGCTGATAAAGCAAGAGCTCCGAGAGGAAATCTTTCTGTGCCCTTTCCAGGTCATGCATTATTAACACGGAGCATGTTGAACAAATATAAATCTAATGGAGTCATTGACTTCATGCACTGCTAAATGTCAAGACATTCACACATTCACACAGCTGATGTACATCCGCACTAAAGGACACTAACCGTTGTGTGTGTGTGTGTGTGAGAATGTCTAATTATCAGGATGGTCTGTGTGCTTTAAACAGCTCGCAGTGCTCGGTGAATAAACATGATCTGAAGAATAAAATATTTAAAAATATATATTTTAATCAATAATAACAATAATAATTGTAATATATTATTAATAGTACTAGTATTAGTCATATTATTTACTATTATTATACTTTAATAATAAATATTACAATTAGCTTGAAATAAAAATTATATATATTTTTATTATTATTATATACAATTATATTTTTAATAATAATAATAGCTGCAATAATTAGTTATTAGTATTATTTTTTTGTATATATTATTAAAATATATAAATTCTATTTTTGTTATGCAACTATAACAATTATAATAAATATGACATTACCCTTATTGCATTAATATTATATTATACTTGTATTACAATGCAATAATAAAAATGTTATAATTATGAAAATATATTATAATATAAATGTATTATAATTATCTATTATTACATTATGATGATATTAATGAAAATAAAAATATGTATTATGATAAAACAACGGTTTATAATACTTCAATAATACTATTAAGAATTATTATGACTATTTACAAGTATGTTTTATCATAACACAATAGTAATAATAATTATAATTAAAATAAAATTATATATTAATATATATATATATATATATATATATATATATATATATACATATGTATTATAATTGTTTATTATACTACAATAATAATAATAATTTGTATTATTATTATATTTATACTATTTTTATATTTTATAAACATTTGAAGAAACTGTCTGGACCTTAATCTGTAAAAGATGAGCATATAAATGTGGTTCAATACTAAATATAGAATATCACATAATGAATGGATGCGTTCTTACAGCCGAACGTAAGGGACTGTTCCTGAAGGTTATCTATATGCTCCTGTTGATCTGCCAAATCCCGAGGGTCTGCCGATCCCAGCGGGACGATTCCAGTGGCATTCAGAGACACTGCCGTTTATTTTAAGATCTCAGAGACGATGGCGACATTTAACACACGACACGCTGGGCGGCTGTAGCCTGAAAACATGCGTGACATATTACTGCGCGCGAGGTGAATGTTAAACAGGCCTTTCCACATCCATGATTCACGCGTACACGAGCACATAAGAGCAGCCCGAAAAATGGAGCGTAGCTGGAAGAAACACAACTAGAGGTATTTCGCATTTCATGGAAAGACGGCACGGCGTACAGAAATGCCTTAAAAATGGCCAGATCTGCTTATTTTTCTTCTCTTTTAGAAAAAAACAAACACAACCCTTGGTATTAATCGACTGCTGGCGGTACATCCTTTCCCTATTTAGCACCTAAACTTTGTAATAGTCTTCCGAACGTTGTTCAAGAACAGACACACTCTATGTTTAATAGTGATGTAGTTTGCTTTTGTTGGTCACAGAGCTCATTTTTTGGGTTTTTGTCGAAGGAACCAGGGTGATGCGATTTTACAAAAAATCTGAAATTGGGACAGACTTGATGTGATCAGAGGGCGGGTTTGTTGTGAGGGGCGGGGTTTATCAGTGAGGGGTGTGGCTAATGTGAGTCCCCACACTGGCTGAAACTGCTTATTCTGGTAAACCGCAGAACTCTAAGCTCTGATGAACACATTTCCTCTGTGTAACTGCTTCTACAGAACAGATGTGTGTTTCAGCCTCAACAACCGATTATAAGCCACTGAAGAACTGAACCTAAATCCCAAACGCTCCTCTGATGGGCCACACGCCCAGCACTGAACACCATCTGCTACACACACGCGCACGCACGCACGCACGCACACACACACACACACACACACACACACACACACACACACACACACACACAGCTACAGGAAATGTCAGAAGCACATGTCCTGTCGCTCTGAGTTTATCGTGTGTGAGTGTGTGCCGGCGGTGTTGCTCAGCTTCGGTGTGTCTGGACACCAGCAAGACTTTCAGCTCTTCTTTACAACACTCCTCCTCTTCCTCAGCGCTGGGTTCACTGATGCCGATGAATATCATCATCTCACAGAGACTGAACAGAGGAGGAAGATGAAGAACAGAGGAAGATGAAGAACAGATGAAGATGTAGAACAGAGGAAGATGAAGAATAGATGAAGATGAAGAACAGAGGAAGATGTAGAACAGATGAAGATGAAGAACAGAGGAAGATAAAGAACAGAGGAAGATGAAGAACAGATGGAGAACAGATGAAGATGAAGGAGAGGAAGATAAAGAACAGAGGAAGATGAAGAACAGAGGAAGATGAAGAACAGATGAAGAACAGAGGAAGATGAAGAACAGATGAAGAACAGAGGAAGAACAGAGGAAGATAAAGAACAGATGAAGAACAGAGGAAGATGAAGAACAGAGGAAGATAAAGAACAGATGAAGATGAAGAACAGATGAAGATGAAGAACAGATGAAGAACAGAGGAAGAACAGATGAAGAACAGATGAAGATGAAGGAGAGGAAGATAAAGAACAGAGGAAGATGAAGAACAGATGAAGATGAAGAACAGAGGAAGATGAAGAACAGAGGAAGAACAGAGGAAGATGAAGAACAGAGGAAGAACAGAGGAAGATGAAGAACAGATGAAGATGAAGAACAGAGGAAGATGAAGAACAGAGGAAGAACAGAGGAAGATGAAGAACAGAGGAAGAACAGAGGAAGATGAAGAACAGAGGAAGAACAGAGGAAGATGAAGAACAGATGAAGATGAAGAACAGATGAAGAACAGAGGAAGATGAAGATCAGATGAAGAACAGAGGAAGAACAGATGAAGATGAAGAATAGATGAAGAACAGATGAAGATGAAGAACAGATGAAGATGAAGAACAGATGAAGAACAGAGGAAGAACAGATGAAGAACAGAGGAAGATGAAGAACAGATGAAGATGAAGAACAGAGGAAGATGAAGAACAGAGAAAGAACAGATGAAGAACAGATGAAGATGAATAACAGATGAAGAACAGATTAAGATGAAGAACAGATGAAGAACAGAGGAAGATGAAGAACAGATGAAGATAAAGAACAGATAAAGAACAGATGAAGATGAAGAACAGATGAGGAACAGAGGAAGATGAAGAACAGATGAAGAACAGAGGAAGATGAAGAACAGAGGAAGATGAAGAACAGAGGAAGAACAGAGGAAGATGAAGAACAGAGGAAGATAAAGAACAGATGAAGAACAGATGAAGATGAATAACAGATGAAGATGAATAACAGATGAAGAACAGAGGAAGATAAAGAACAGATGAAGAACAGATGAAGATGAAGAACAGATGAAGAACAGAGGAAGATGAAGAACAGAGGAAGATAAAGAACAGATGAAGAACAGATGAAGATGAATAACAGATGAAGAACAGATGAAGAACAGATGAAGATGAACAGATGAAGAACAGACAAAGATGAAGAACAGATGAAGATGAAGAACAGATAAAGATGAAGAACAGAGGAAGATGAAGAACAGAGGAAGATGAAGAACAGATGAAGAACAGAGGAAGATGAAGAACAGAGGAAGATGAAGAACAGAGGAAGAACAGATGAAGATGAAGAACAGATGAAGAACAGAGGAAGATGAAGAACAGAGGAAGAACAGATGAAGATCAGATGAAGATGAAGAACAGAGGAAGATGAAGAACAGAGGAAGATGAAGAACAGATGAAGATGAAGAACAGAGGAAGATGAAGAACAGAGGAAGATGAAGAACAGATGAAGATGAAGAACAGAGGAAGATAAAGAACAGAGGAAGATGAAGAACAGATGAAGATGAAGAACAGAGGAAGAACAGAGGAAGATGAAAAACAGATGAAGATGAAGAAGAGAGGAAGACGAAGAACAGATGAAGAACAGATGAAGATGAAGATCAGATGAAGAACAGAGGAAGAACAGATGAAGATGAAGATCAAGAATGAAGATGAAGAACAGAGGAATATGAAGAAACCAGATGAAAGGATGAAGAAAACAGAGGAAGGAAATAAAAGAACCAAGAGGAAAGATTAAGATCAGATGAAGAAAGGAAGGGAAAGAACAGAGGGGAAGAATGAAAGAACCAAAGATAAGTTGAAGAACAAGAGAAAGATGAAAGAACAGATTGAAGAACAATTGAAGATCTAGATGAAAGAATTGAAAGAACAGAGGAAGAACAGATGAAAGATGAAAAAGAAACAGTGACAGATTAAGAACAGTGAAGGAATAAGAATCAGTATAAAGATGGAAGAACAGATGAAGATGAAGAAACAAGGAAAGATGAAGAACCGGAGGAAGATGTATAAACAAACAGATGAAGATGAAGAACAGAGGAAGATGAAGAACAGATGAAGATGAAGAACAGAGGAAGATGAAGAACAGATGAAGAACAGATGAAGATCAGATGAAGATGAAGAACAGAGGAAGAACAGATGAAGATGAAGAACAGAGGAAGATGAAGAACAGAGACAGATTAAGAACAGATGAAGAACAGAGGAAGATGAAGAACAGATGAAGAACAGAGACAGATTAAGAACAGATGAAGAAGAGAGGAAGATGAAGAACAGATGAAGATGAAGAACAGATGAAGATGAAGAACAGAGGAAGATGAAGATCAGATGAAGATGAAGAACAGAGGAAGAACAGAGGAAGATGAAGAACAGATGAAGAACAGAGACAGATTAAGAACAGATGAAGAACAGAGGAAGATGAAGAACAGATGAAGAACAGAGACAGATTAAGAACAGATGAAGATGAAGAACAGAGACAGATTAAGAACAGATGAAGATGAAGATCAGATAAAGATGAAGAACAGATGAAGATGAAGAACAGAGGAAGATGAAGAACAGAGGAAGATGAAGAACAGATGAAGATGAAGAACAGAGGAAGATGAAGAACAGATGAAGATGAAGAACAGAGGAAGATGAAGAACAGATGAAGAACAGATGAAGATCAGATGAAGATGAAGAACAGAGGAAGAACAGATGAAGATGAAGAACAGAGGAAGATGAAGAACAGAGACAGATTAAGAACAGATGAAGAACAGAGGAAGATGAAGAACAGATGAAGGACAGAGACAGATTAAGAACAGATGAAGAAGAGAGGAAGATGAAGAACAGATGAAGATGAAGAACAGAGGAAGATGAAGAACAGAGGAAGATGAAGATCAGATGAAGATGAAGAACAGAGGAAGAACAGAGGAAGATGAAGAACAGATGAAGAACAGAGACAGATTAAGAACAGATGAAGAACAGAGGAAGATGAAGAACAGATGAAGAACAGAGACAGATTAAGAACAGATGAAGAACAGAGGAAGATGAAGAACAGATGAAGAACAGAGACAGATTAAGAACAGATGAAGAACAGAGGAAGATGAAGATCAGAAGTGAATGTCTGAAAGCATCACACCAGTATTCATGTTCCCTGGTTTTTATGCAAATTTTGGCATATGCATCAAAAACGCTGGAAGGAAATGCACATAAATTATAAAAATGCCCATAGACTTGCTCAAATTGAATGCTCAATCGACCAATTTCGAGCGACGTCACAGTTACGTCATGGCGCTACTGGAGGAGGCCAGTACAAACCAGCACTGATTCAGCTACATAATGGGAGATCAAATTAGTATTATTATTATTATTATTAAATGTCATCTTGTGTTGTTGGTTGCAAGAATCAATGAAAAATGAATGTGCTCTATCTGGAATTTTTATTTCTAGAAAATATTCACATCATTAAAATTGCACCGTAATGTCACTCTTTACATCGTGGTCCTCTTGGCAAGGCAGAACTGCGGGTCGCACACACCCGTCTCGTACACGAGCATTCAGCGCACAGTTATAGGCATCTAAAGACGTATACGCCCTCGGTTTCTCTGTACGCTCGGTCCCTCTATCGGAGAGGTGCTAGTCAGGCCACTCGACCGGAGAGTTAGCGTTAATCCTGTCAGATCGCCCATCAGTGAGTGTGTGTAAGGGTCGGCCAATCGCGTTCCGTCTGTTAAAATTAATGTGCAAATAACAATCGCAGTCCTGGACAGTGAGTGACCTTGCAAATTAAGATCAAATCGGATTTTCTCCAGTCATTGTTAAAAAACAAGCTAACAAAACTTGCAAACTAACGTTAGTGAAGCGGCCAGAGGGGTCGTTCTGCCTCCAGCTAAGCTCCGCCCACAAAAATACGTCACCATGTTTACTAACTGAAAAGGGGTCGATGGAAACACTTTAGGCTTGATCGACTTGAACCGGCGCTGCACAGACCGATCGGTTTATGACATCAAAGTACCGCGAGAGTGATTCAAAAGCATGAGGAGCGTCTGCTCTCTATTCGCTCTCGCGGTACTTTGATGTCATCCACGGATTGGTCTGTGCAGCGCCGGTGTGGTGTGGCACTAAGGCTATGTTTACATGCAAACGATCTGAAGAGAAAACGCGAAAGTGGCGTTGCGTTATCACTTTTTATTCTGCGTTTAGACGAGCATTATGGGGGGGAAATCCGCGTGCATATGGGGACGCAAGAGTGTGTGAAATTCGATGTAGTATGCACTCCAGGCGGCTAGGTGGCGATGTGGAGCACTGACACACCACCAATATCTGAGAATATTCTGTGCAGCTGCTGAAAAGACTCTTGTGTGTTTATCAGAGCTGCGAGGGCAACTTGAAGATCCGCCGTATGGAAATAATCCGACATGTTGGTTATGTTCCTGTACTGGCGCATGCCTGTGACGTAACGCGTACGCGACGAGAGCCACCGAGAGCAGATTAGCGTTTTTACACTTTAGACGGGAACGCGACGGTGGAGCGTTTTTAAGATCTCCACTCTGAAGGGTGCTTTCACTTTTTTGCGTTTTTAAGCCCCCAAAACGCTGTCGCCGTGTGAACGAAAGGCACTTCCGATAAAATATTTTTACGTTTTCACCCGGAATGGTTCTCGTGTAAAGCGATTACCCATAAAACGTTCTTTGAACCAATCGGATTGCTTGGGTCCTAAGCTTGGACTCATCTCTTCATCACCACACAGGTTCAAGTCAAACAAGCCTTTTACTGAATAAATCCCTCAGACCATGTGACTGGCTCAGAGGCTGTGATTGGATAACGGCTAACTACTGTGAATCTGCTTTGAAACAATCTGTATTGTATAAAGAGCTGTAGAAATAAAACTGACTTGACATTTAAAGCTCCGTTTTGATGAAAAGTGAAGATGCTCATTTATAATGTTGCATTTAGATGTTGTACAAAGCCTTTGACTTTCTTCTGTGGAACATCATAGAAAATATTCTGCAGATGTTCATGTACTGGAAATAAATGAGGATGAAAAGCTTCTAAGAAAAGGATATACTACTACCCACTAATCACAATAAAATCCTCTAACTTCTGAGGTCATTTGATGCTTTTAGGTGTAAATAAAGTACCTATATGAAGTAGCCTGGTAATCTTACGTATGAGACATAGCACGTTTATTTCTGCAGCACAGATTTGATTCAAAGCTGCATCGAAGTAATAAAGAGGAAAATCAAGTCAATTCAATTATGAAACACAATTCAGATTTAGCTCAATGGAAAACAGTCATTACTCAGACCAATTCAGTTCTCGTGTAAAAAGCGTGTGAAGATGCGAATGAGACTGGAGAGATGTTTCTGCATCATCAGGGTGTGTGAAACAGAACATTACACTTATTAGTGGACTTAGAGGAGTCTAACGGACCCTTCTGAAACTCCTGCCTTATAATTCATCAGCGTTATTCTGAAGCTCATGAATGAGCACCACGTGACCTGGAGAAACATCAGGAAACCCACACCCTTCTCATTCACAGCAGGGATGATGTCTCCGATACTAACGCCCTCGATGTTTACATGCTACCTGCAAAATACCACGGCACATGCACTTCGCTGTAGTCATGAAAGAGAAGTAGCGCTGGTCTGCTCTCCTCTATCGTGTCGTATATCTGAGTGAAACGCTTCACAACACAAGGACAGGTGTGGGCGGGGCTTGGTTCGATGGTTGTGGTTTGCTATTGGTGGATGTCATGTGAGTGACAGGTTGCCCCGCCCTCATCAGAGAAGAGACTCACACACACTCTCTTACACACGTGCTCACACACACGCACACACACACCTGCATTAAACGTTGATCATCATCATCATCATCATGAGTCCCGCTGGCTGCAGAAACAGGATCAACACATATTCTGTTCTTACACAATTAAACCGGAATTAAAGCTTTAAATGTCTGTAATCTTGATGAACTGATGCTTTGATTCGAAGCTGATCAAACGAGTTCTCGAGTTTCCTTCAGGCTGTGAGTGACATTAAACCTTCATTAACACACAGCAGACTGATACACACAACAATCATCCCAAACACCATTCATCAGCGCAAACACACAACACACAACACAACAATCATCCCAAACACCATTCATCAGCGCAAACACACAACACAACAATCATCCCAAACACCATTCATCAGCGCAAACACACAACACAACAATCATCCAAAACATCATACATCAGCGCAAACACACAACACACAACACAACAATCATCCCAAACATCATTCATCAGCACAAACACACAACACAACAATCATCCCAAACACCATTCATCAGCGCAAACACACAACACACAACACAACAATCATCCCAAACACCATTCATCAGCGCAAACACACAACACAACAATCATCCCAAACACCATTCATCAGCGCAAACACACAACACAACAATCATCCCAAACATCATTCATCAACGCAAACACACAACACGCAACACAACAATCATCCCAAACATCATTCATGAGCGCAAACACACAACACGCAACACAACAATCATCCCAAACACCATTCATCAGCGCAAACACACAACACGCAACACAACAATCATCCCAAACACCATTCATCAGCGCAAACACACAACACGCAACACAACAATCATCCCAAACACCATTCATCAGCGCAAACACACAACACGCAACACAACAATCATCCCAAACACCATTCATCAGCGCAAACACACAACACGCAACACAACAATCATCCCAAACACCATTCATCAGCGCAAACACACAACACGCAACACAACAATCATCCCAAACACCATTCATCAGCGCAAACACACAACACAACAATCATCCCAAACACCATTCATCAGCGCAAACACACAACACACAACACAACAATCATCCCAAACACCATTCATCAGCGCAAACACACAACACGCAACACAACAATCATCCCAAACACCATTCATCAGCGCAAACACACAACACTTAACACAACAATCATCCCAAACACCATTCATCAGCGCAAACACACAACACGCAACACAACAATCATCCCAAACACCATTCATCAGCGCAAACACACAACACGCAACACAACAATCATCCCAAACACCATTCATCAGCGCAAACACACAACACAACAATCATCCCAAACACCATTCATCAGCGCAAACACACAACACGCAACACAACAATCATCCCAAACACCATTCATCAGCGCAAACACACAACACAACAATCATCCCAAACACCATTCATCAGCGCAAACACACAACACAACAATCATCCAAAACATCATTCATCAGCGCAAACACACAACACAACAATCATCCCAAACACCATACATCAGCGCAAACACACAACACACAACACAACAATCATCCCAAACACCATTCATCAGCGCAAACACACAACACACAACACAACAATCATCCCAAACACCATTCATCAGCGCAAACACACAACACAACAATCATCCCAAACACCATTCATCAGCGCAAACACACAACACAACAATCATCCCAAACATCATTCATCAACGCAAACACACAACACGCAACACAACAATCATCCCAAACATCATTCATGAGCGCAAACACACAACACGCAACACAACAATCATCCCAAACACCATTCATCAGCGCAAACACACAACACGCAACACAACAATCATCCCAAACACCATTCATCAGCGCAAACACACAACACGCAACACAACAATCATCCCAAACACCATTCATCAGCGCAAACACACAACACACAACACAACAATCATCCCAAACACCATTCATCAGCGCAAACACACAACACGCAACACAACAATCATCCCAAACACCATTCATCAGCGCAAACACACAACACAACAATCATCCCAAACACCATTCATCAGCGCAAACACACAACACACAACACAACAATCATCCAAAACATCATTCATCAGCGCAAACACACAACACAACAATCATCCCAAACACCATACATCAGCGCAAACACACAACACACAACACAACAATCATCCCAAACACCATTCATCAGCGCAAACACACAACACACAACACAACAATCATCCCAAACACCATTCATCAGCGCAAACACACAACACAACAATCATCCCAAACACCATTCATCAGCGCAAACACACAACACAACAATCATCCCAAACATCATTCATCAACGCAAACACACAACACGCAACACAACAATCATCCCAAACATCATTCATGAGCGCAAACACACAACACGCAACACAACAATCATCCCAAACACCATTCATCAGCGCAAACACACAACACGCAACACAACAATCATCCCAAACACCATTCATCAGCGCAAACACACAACACGCAACACAACAATCATCCCAAACACCATTCATCAGCGCAAACACACAACAATCATCCCAAACACCATTCATCAGCGCAAACACACAACACGCAACACAACAATCATCCCAAACACCATTCATCAGCGCAAACACACAACACAACAATCATCCCAAACACCATTCATCAGCGCAAACACACAACACACAACACAACAATCATCCCAAACACCATTCATCAGCGCAAACACACAACACGCAACACAACAATCATCCCAAACACCATTCATCAGCGCAAACACACAACACTTAACACAACAATCATCCCAAACACCATTCATCAGCGCAAACACACAACACGCAACACAACAATCATCCCAAACACCATTCATCAGCGCAAACACACAACACGCAACACAACAATCATCCCAAACACCATTCATCAGCGCAAACACACAACACGCAACACAACAATCATCCCAAACACCATTCATCAGCGCAAACACACAACACGCAACACAACAATCATCCCAAACACCATTCATCAGCGCAAACACACAACACAACAATCATCCCAAACACCATTCATCAGCGCAAACACACAACACACAACACAACAATCATCCCAAAAACCATTCATCAGCGCAAACACACAACACACAACACAACAATCATCCCAAACACCATTCATCAGCGCAAACACACAACACAACAATCATCCCAAAAACCATTCATCAGCGCAAAAACACAACATAACAATCATCCCAAACACCATTCATCAGCGCAAACACACAACATAACAATCATCCCAAACACCATTCATCAGCGCAAACACACAACACGCAACACAACAATCATCCCAAACACCATTCATCAGCGCAAACACACAACACACAACACAACAATCATCCCAAACACCATTCATCAGCGCAAACACACAACACAACAATCATCCCAAACACCATTCATCAGCGCAAACACACAACACACAACAATCATCCCAAACACCATTCATCAGCGCAAACACACAACAATCATCCCAAACACCATTCATCAGCGCAAACACACAACACAACAATCATCCCAAACACCATTCATCAGCGCAAACACACAACACAACAATCATCCCAGACACCATTCATCAGCGCAAACACACAACACAACAATCATCCCAAACACCATTCATCAGCGCAAACACACAACACAACAATCATCCCAAACATCATTCATCAACGCAAACACACAACACACAACAAAACAATCATCCCAAACATCATTCATCAGCGCAAACACACAACACAACAATCATCCCAAACATCATTCATCAACGCAAACACACAACACAACAATCATCCCAAACACCATTCATCAACGCAAACACAAAACAATCATCCCAAACACCATTCATCAGCGCAAACACACAACAATCATCCCAAACACCATTCATCAACGCAAACACAAAACAATCATCCCAAACACCATTCATCAGCGCAAACACACAACAATCATCCCAAACATCATTCATCAGCGCAAACACACAACAATCATCCCAAACATCATTCATCAACGCAAACACACAACAATCATCCCAAACATCATTCATCAGCGCAAACACACAACACAACAATCATCCCAAACACCATTCATCAGCGCAAACACACAACAATCATCCCAAACATCATTCATCAGCGCAAACACACAACACAACAATCATCCCAAACACCATTCATCAGCGCAAACACACAACAATCATCCCAAACACCATTCATCAGCGCAAACACACAAACACACAACACAACAATCATCCCAAACATCATTCATCAGCGCACACACAAACACACAACACAACAATCATCCCAAACACCATTCATCAGCGCAAACACACAACAATCATCCCAAACATCATTCATCAGAGCAAACACACAACAATCATCCCAAACACCATTCATCAGCGCAAACACACAAACACACAACACAACAATCATCCCAAACATCATTCATCAGCGCAAACACACAACACAACAATCATCCCAAACATCATTCATCAGCGCAAACACACAACAATCATCCCAAACACCATTCATCAGCGCAAACACACAAACACACAACAATCATCCCAAACATCATTCATCAGCGCAAACACACAACACAACAATCATCCCAAACATCATTCATCAGCGCAAACACACAACACAACAATCATCCCAAACATCATTCATCAGCGCAAACACACAACACACAACACAACAATCATCCCAAACATCATTCATCAGCACAAACACACAACACAACAATCAGCCCAAACACCATTCATCAGCGCAAACACACAACACAACAATCATCCCAAACATCATTCATCAGCGCAAACACACAACACAACAATCATCCCAAACATCATTCATCAGCGCAAACACACAACAATCATCCCAAACACCATTCATCAGCGCAAACACACAAACACACAACAATCATCCCAAACATCATTCATCAGCGCAAACACACAACACAACAATCATCCCAAACATTATTCATCAGCGCAAACACACAACACAACAATCATCCCAAACATCATTCATCAGCGCAAACACACAACACACAACACAACAATCATCCCAAACATCATTCAACAGCACAAACACACAACACAACAATCAGCCCAAACATCATTCATCAGTGCAAACACACAACACAACAATCATCCCAAACACCATTCATCAGCGCACACACAAACACACAACACAATCATTCCAAACATCATTCATCAGCGCAAACACACAACACAACAATCATCCCAAACACCATTCATCAGCGCACACACAAACACACAACACAATCATTCCAAACATCATTCATCAGCGCAAACACACAACACAACAATCATCCCAAACACCATTCATCAGCGCACACACAAACACACAACACAACAATCATCCCAAACACCATTCATCAGCGCACACACAAACACACAACACAACAATCATCCCAAACATCATTCATCAGTGCACACACAAACACACAACACAACAGTCAGCCCAAACATCATTCATCAGCGCAAACACACAACACAACAATCATCCCAAACACCATTCATCAGCGCAAACACACCACAAGTTTCTGAAAAATGCATAAATATTAGATAAATTAGATCATTAATAAATACTGTCACCTGAGATGATACCTGTGATGACGTCACCTGAGATGATGATGTCACCTGTAATGATGATGATATCACCTGTGATGATGTCACCTGTGATGATGATGATGGTCACCTGTGATGATGATGATACCTGTGATGTTGATGTCACCTGTGATGATACCTGTGATGATGATGTCACCTGTGATGATTTCACCTGTGATGATGATGTTGATGTCACCTGTGATGATATCACCTGTGATGATGATACCTGTGATGATGATATCACCTGTGATGATGATGTCACCTGTGATGATGATGTCACCTGTAATGATGATGATATCACCTGTGATTATGATGATGATGTCACCTGTGATGATGATGATACCTGTAAAGATGATGTCACCTGTAAAGATGATGTCACCTGTGATGATGATGTCACCTGTAAAGATGATGTCACCTGTGATGATGATGTCACCTGTAATGATATCACCTGTGATTATGATGATGATGTCACCTGTGATGATGATGATACCTGTAATGATGATGATACCTGTGATGATGATGATGATGTCACCTGTGATGATGATGTCACCTGTGATGATGATGTCACCTGTAATGATATCACCTGTGATTATGATGATGATGTCACCTGTGATGATGATGATACCTGTAATGATGTCACCTGTAAAGATGATGTCACCTGTGATGATGATGTCACCTGTAATGATGATGTTGATGTCGCCTGTGATGATGATATCACCTGTGATGATGTCACCTGTGATGATGATGTTGATGTCACCTGTGATGATGATATCACTTGTGATGATGATGATACCTGTGATGATGATGTCACCTGTGATGATGATGTCTACTGTAATGATATCACCTGTGATTATGATGATGATGTCACCTGTGATGATGATGATACCTGTAATGATGATGATACCTGTGATGATGATGATGATGTCACCTGTGATGATGATGTCACCTGTGATGATGATGTCACCTGTAATGATATCACCTGTGATTATGATGATGATGTCACCTGTGATGATGATGATACCTGTAATGATGTCACCTGTGATGATGATGATGTCACCTGTAATGATGATGATATCACCTGTGATGATGATGTCACCTGTGATGATGATGATGATGTCACAGCCACAGATGGGGCCCAAAAACAAACATCAACAACATAACACCAGCACATTGATCTCCTCTGAAACGGATCTGTTCCTGTAATGGAGTGTGTGTGACCTTGCATCATGACACATAAGTGAGAGGAGCGCTGTTGTTGACGAGGGCCGCCGGGCCCCGAGCATCAGGAGCCTAATTACAGCTCTGCTCCGGTGACATTCAGCGCCTGTGATCAGAAAAACACTCATTTGGCCTCGCGTGACGGGAGACCTTTAACAAACATCGAGAGACGTCTGTGCCTGAAAGGCTTCGGCTTCACGTGTCGCTCCGAGCTCAAGCTCTTCAATACTTTAATTATAGAACACAAAACACTGCACCAGCTGACCAAACACATTCATAAACTACTGTATCTATGTGCATTACACACGCAGATATGGGCATTCCAAACGTACAAATAAAATGTTTTAGATGCCATGAGAACCACAAAACTATTATATATAATATACAAATAGATCATTTAAATAATTTCAAAATCAAAACAAAACACTTATTGATTGAATTGTTAAAAAATGTAAATAAAAAATGCAAAAATAAAAACAAAGCAGATACTAAAAAGGGTATTAAATCATAGAAATTAAAAATTTAAATACATTTTAAAATAAAAACACTGAAAATAAAACTGACTAAAAAAAGAAATATATGATTAGAATAAATTAGAAAATTAAAATAATCAAAATAAAATACCACTTACTAAAAATGAAATGAGTCATAAAAATGAAAACTTAAAATAAATAATTGTTAAATTAAAAAGAAAATACAAAACAAAAATAATCAAATCATAAAATTAAAAAGGTAAAAACAAACACTTAAAAAATAAATACTAAAAATGTAAATCGAAAATAAAAACCATAAAAATAAAACCCTTCCTAAAAATATATTAAACAAAAATAATTAACTTTAAAATAAAATTAAACAAAATTTAAATCACCAAAATGTCAAATTTAAACACATAATATAAATATAAAGATATTTAAACATTTGAAAATGAAACAAATCAAAATAAAACATGTTTACCTGCATGTCACGTGACCATTAACAGACGTCAGAGAACCGTGAACATGTGAATGTGTTGTGAAACTAATATTACCTGTCAAAAGCACCACGTCATCGCTCTACTAATCTGCTCAAGAGCAGGACGCCGCTGGTCACGTGATCTCTATCGGGCAAATGAGCACGTGCTTCAACACAACAGGTTTATTGCATCAATATCTTTATTTGTCCTTCAAATACACAATTCAGCAAAGCTACGA
>CM060632.1:34050148-34055148 GCA_030578275.1 Meda fulgida | reverse complement strand
AATCAAGCATCCCTGTAGAAATGTGAGGAGACTCAGCGATAAACATTTAACGCAACAAACGCAGCATCCGTTCTTTCTGTCATCGCTGGCTGACGTTACATTATATGATTCTTATTCATGCAAATGCTTTTAAACCAATCAAGCCAAGACAGAGAGAACGCATTGTCTGTGACACACACGACACACACACACACACACACACACACACACACACACACACACACACACACACACACACACACACACACACACACGACACACGACACACAGACACACACACACACACACACACACACACACACACACACACACACACACACACACACACACACACACACACGACACACACACACACACACAAGACATGACACACAACACACAGACACAACCAGTGATGTCGGTAACGCGTTACTCTAATCTGAACACTTTTTTCAGGAACGAGTAATCTAACGCGTTACTATTTCCAAACCAGTAATCAGATTAAAGTTACTTATCCAAGTTACTGTGCGTTACTATTTTTGTCATTTTCTTTAGTAGAAATGATGGCTGATGTGCGATATGAAACTGAAATGTGTGTGAGAAGGCAGAATCACGACACACCCCTTCCGACTCCCAGAGTTAGCTATCCTTCCCGTCCAGATCCAATGCTACCACAGCTTTAAATTACTATTCGTATTATTTTAAGTTAACATTATAAATTACGTAGACCTACACCGCAAAACGAGTTGAGGATAAATTCTTTAAAATTGGGCAATTCCAGTGTTATGGACGTGACATCTGAGGTAAAAACTTAAATGTAAATTCTCAGAAAATGCATTTACTACTAATATATTGAAGCGTCTGTATATTCTATATATTCTGTTTCATACTCCCTTAATAAAGGAGTCCAGACATTATAAAAAATATCAGTCTACACATGCGTTTTATATTTAATATGAGGGAAATACACATCCATACACGGACGTGACACAAAAAACTTTAACTTTTATTTGGCAAAAGTACAAAAAGTAATACTACCCACCGGATGAAGAAGGGTTGGCTCTCCACATAACATAAAATATTCATTTTGTCTTATTTTTCGTGTACGCATTTATGAGGGAAAAACAATGTTACGTGACAGTTCCCCGTTACGGACGTGAGCGCTCTGAAAGCGGCACTGAAAGACTGCTTTAAAACTTTCACAGAGACATCAAACAGAAAGCACAAAGCCTTTCATTAAGGTGAATTTCGTTTTTGTATTAATTGTATCTTAATTTTAATAAATGTTTCATCAACCAATTGCCTGGATTTAATAAATAAAAAGTAAATATAGCAGACAATAGATAATCACGACACGGAGGCGCCGGCGCGTGATCTGGAGCTCGTCTCATGAGTCATAAATGAACCGAAACACAGCGTATAAGGTAGGCCTATACTTGCCTCACACACCTGAGGAATATATCTATAGAAAGCTCGAAATGTGTACTTTTAAACAGAACAATTCAAAAAGAAAGAAAACAGACTGTTCTCTGCTTATGTAGTCCGTATGAAATGTGCATTTCTCTCTGGCGCGTTCACTAGTGATCGCGAGTCAGGTCAAGAAAGACGGTCTTTTGTTTTGTTTTAGAAAAACAAGTATTTATGTTAAGTCAAGTAAAGAAAGACTATCTTAATTTAAATTTGTATTTAAAAAAACAAGTAGGCCTATTTATGTTAATTCAAGAAAGACTGTCTTTATTTTATTTTTTATAAAAACTGTATTTTTATAAATGTATTTATAAAATGTATTTATAAAATGTATATGTATTTATCTATGTATTTTTTCAGGAAATAGTTTTTAAGTTCAACTTAAAATGTCAGGAGATACATTGTTGACGTTACTGTTAAAAAGGGATGTTTTCGGCAGCTGCTGAATGTAACTAAAAAAGTAACGAGTAAAGTAACTAAGTTACTTTTTAAATCAAGTAATCTGTAAAGTAACTAAGTTACTTTTTCAAAGTAACTGTGGCAACACTGGACACAACACACGACACACCAGGGGCGGAGTGGGACTATTTTTTTGTACAATTTTGTACATTTTAAGGTTAAAAGCTTCAATCTGGTGCACTTTGAGAGATCAACATGAAGAGCTTCAACCCATGAACTGCTCATTGAACAAAGAAAAAGCATTGATTTGTACCAGGACATTAAAGAGGGCTCAAACATCTTATGAGAGTCGCAGTCTACATTACATTATCAATGGTGTTTTAGGATGCCAAACAATTATTATAATAATGTAATAATGATTTATATAATTATAAATGTACTGTATAAATGAAAATATATATTTCAAAAGTATATTTTAGCCTACATTACACTATAGTAAAGTAAAAGTAAAATACTTTTGTCCTAATTTCTTCACTTGCAGGAAATAAACCCTTGAGCCTTTATTTTGGAGAAAACACCAGATCTGCAGCCTGACTACCTGAAGTGCGCACTTCTCTTTAAATCACGCAGCACACACAGAATAAGCCTACTAGTTAAAGTCTTGTGCTGTTTTATAAAGGCACAAAGCCATATCATGGTTTCGATTTTAGTTCGTTGGCAAAATATAACGCTGGAGACCTTTATGTTAGGCTATACATTTTACATCTCATATGTGTTGGGAAAAGGGAGAGGAGAGAGTTCGGCAAAAGGCGGATTCGAGAACGCGTCAGAAGCTGCTTTCAAGCACTTCACGCGCTACGACCTACGCCACTATAGCCATTTCAGGACCGGCGTCTTTTTGCTGAAAAGACAGACACTTAGTGCAAATATACGCTCCGTTATCGAAAATGTAAAAAAAAATGTTTTTCCACACACACGCACACACGACACACACACACACACACACGACACACAGATGGACGCGTGGAGGAATACACTTCTCATTCGCGCTTGAACAAACAATAAACAAGACACATGACACACACACGACACACATACACACACGACACACACACAAACACACACACACACACACACACACGTTGTGTTTTCATTTTATGGGGACTTTCCATAGACATAATGATTTTTATACTGTACAGACTGTATATTCTATTCCCTTACACTAACCCTCTCCCTAAACCTACCCATCACACACACACACACACACACACACACACACACTAACCCTATCCCTAAACCTACCCATCACAGGAGACATTCTGCATTTTTACATTTTCAAACAACATCACTTAGTATGATTTATAAGCTGATTTCCTCATGGGGACCAAAAAATGTCCCCACACGAACAAGGATTTCGGATATTGCCATCCTTGTGGGGACAAAATGTCCCCATAACGTAGGGTTTACCAGGCCACACACACACACACACACACACACACACACACACACACACACACACACACACAGATGGACGCGCGGCGGAATACACTTCTCATTCGCGCTTGAACAAACAACAACACACACATTTAAGCCAAAATGTCCGTTTTGTTGAGTATCCTCATAAGAGCAGTTTAATAACGTCTAAATGAACAAAGCGTGTGAGAGATCATGTGCAGCAGCTCTTAAAGTGACAGCAGCCACTAATTCTGTCATTAAAGTTAATCACAGAACAGAGAAAACACTCACTCACTGCTCTTGACTAAAGAACTTGAGTAGCTTTAATAAGGATTAATCTATATTTAATGTAGGGCTGGGCGATAAAACGATAACGATAGTTATCGCGATATCATTTTTCTCGATAAAACGATATCAAGAGTTCGATAAATGTTCGATAATGTTTGTGCGGCAAAAACTCATCTGAACCGCACGCCTCACGGACCGTTTATCCGCTCGGCTCAAAGTCCAAACGGCAGCGCAGCGCGAGCTCACTAGCAGACGCGTTTACTCTGATCGCCTCGTCACGAGATCCAGTGAGAAGCGCTTGAGTTCAGCGAAGAACACAAATGTCTCAGTGATTTAAACCAGTTTAAAGGCAGATGAAACAGCGCTGACGAACAGGAGGAACACTGCGCGCAACGATCCAGTCAGAAGCTTTTCCGGCTGCAAACTCCCATCATTTACCATGGATTTACTGTAACGTTAGCCTACTAATATTAACTGCACTATGAAATGTGGGATATACATATTGAATTGTATTATATTATTATTGTAGACAATGTATTAAAGGACTAATGGAATATAATTACAGTATTTAATAATGTATTTAGGCTACTGTTTTTCATACAAATACCATAGAAACCATAAAGTAACATTTAGCCAACATAGTGAGGTGCTTTTATCTGTGGTTATCATGATCTAAATGCATGATGCTGGATGACCAATGGCTAATTTTAATTAAACTCAGTCAGAATATTACATTTTACCAAATAAAAATTAGCACATGCAGAAACTAAGAAATATTTTTTTCTATTAAGATATTTATTTTGTTAAGGAAAAATTACAAATGTTTGAATGTTCTACCTCAGATTTGTTTGTCATGATATGTTCTGACAATAAGGAGTAGTTTAAAACCACAATTAACACTCTGGTTTCTACAACTTTCACTCAGGAGCAAAAATCTGCTTGAAAGAAATAAAGATTTGACGTTTATCGTGATAATTATCGATATCGACTGATATAAAAAAATTATCGTGATAACAGAGCAAACTGTTTGATAACTTTATTCAATTTCTGTATATTTCCTACCTGTTAGACAGGTATGGGCACAGTAAATATGACATTTACTATAATGGGTTTATGTGAGGATTGTTTTTAAGTTCACTTAAATTAAAAGTTGTTCTTTTTTGAAGCCTAAAACAATGTTCATTTGTTATTTCATCGAGACATCAGTATCTGTATTAGTATCAGTGATACTGGACTTCATTCATAAAAAGATGCCATTATAAGTCTTATTCATGTTTATTTTTATTTCTATTGAATATGTGTGTGTATTTAGCCTGCCTCTGACATCCAGCACCCCATAACTCCCATACAAGGAGCATCAAGTAGAAAATAACTAAATAAATGACGACTTCTGTGTCTGAGAATCAGGTCTA
>CM060632.1:34037648-34045148 GCA_030578275.1 Meda fulgida | reverse complement strand
TTCATAACCTTCATAACCTCTGCTCACAGTTCATAATCTCTATAACCTCCACTCACAGTTCATAACCTTCGCTCACAGTTCATAACCTCTCCTCACAGTTCATAACCTCCGCTCACAGTTCATAATCTCCATAACCTCCACTCACAGTTCATAACCTTCGCTCACAGTTCATAAACTCTCCTCACAGTTCATAACCTCCGCTCACAGTTCATAACCTCCGCTCACAGTTCAGTTTATAACCTCCATAACCTCTGCTCACAGTTCATAACCTCCGCTCAGTTCATAACCTTCATAACCTCCGCTCACAGTTCATAACCTTCATAACCTCCGCTCACAGTTCATAACCTTCATAACCTCCGCTCACAGTTCATAATCTCCATAACCTCCACTCACAGTTCATAATCTCCATAACCTCCACTCACAGTTCATAACCTTCGCTCACAGTTCATAACCTCTCCTCACAGTTCATAACCTCCGCTCACAGTTCATAACCTCCACTCACAGTTCAGTTTATAACCTCCATAACCTCTGCTCACAGTTCATAACCTCCGCTCACAGTTCATAACCTCCACACACAGTTCATAACCTCTGCTCACAGTTCATAACCTCTGCTCACAGTTCATAACCTCCGCTCAGTTCATAACCTTCATAACCTCCGCTCACACTTCATAATCTCCATAACCTCCGCTCAGTTCATAACCTTCATAACCTCCGCTCACACTTCATAATCTCCATAACCTCCGCTCAGTTCATAACCTCCGCTCACAGTTCATAACCTCCGCTCACTCTGCATAACTTTTATAACCTCCGCTCACAGTTCATAACCTTCATAACCTCCGCTCACAGTTCAGTTCATAACCTCCATAACCTCTGCTCAGTTCATAACCTCCGCTCACAGTTCATAACCTCCACTCAGAGTTCATAACCTCCGCTCACAGTTCATAACCTCCACACACAGTTCATAACCTCGCGCACGCAGTTCATAACCTCCGCTAACATAACCTTGCACTCACAATTCATAACCTTGCGCTCACAGTTCATAACCTCGTGCTAACAGTTCATAACCTCGCTCTCACAGTTCATAACCTCCACTCACAGTTCATAACCTCAGCTAACAGTTCATAATCTCCGCTCACAGTTCATAACCTCCGCTAACAGTTCATAATCTCCGCTCACAGTTCATAACCTCTCGCTCACAGTTCATAACCTCCGCTCAGTTCATAGCCTCCGCTCACAGTTCATAACCTCCGCTCTGTTCATAACCTCCGCTCACAGTTCATAACCTCCGCTCACAGTTCATAACCTTGGCTCACAGTTCATAACCTTCGCTCACAGTTCATAACCTCCGCTCACAGTTCATAACCTCGCGCTCACAGTTCATAACCTCGCTCTTACAGTTCATAACCTCCACTCACAGTTCATAACCTCAGCTAACAGTTTATAACCTCCGCTCACAGTTCATAACCTCGCTCTTACAGTTCATAACCTGCACTCACAGTTCATAACCTCAGCTAACAGTTCATAACATCCGCTCACAGTTCATAACCTCAGCTAACAGTTCATAATCTCCGCTCACAGTTCATAACCTCCGCTCACATAACCTCGCACTCACAGTTCATAACCTCCGCTCAGAGGTTCATAACCTCCGCTTACAGTTCATAACCTCCGCTCACAGTTCATAACCTCCGCTCACAGTTCATAACCTCCGCTCAGAGGTTCATAACCTCCGCTTAGAGTTCATAACCTCCGCTCAGTTCATAACCTCCGCTTACAGTTCATAACCTCCGCTCACAGTTCATAACCTCCGCTCACAGTTCATAACCTCTCGCTCACAGTTCATAACCTCCACTCACAGTTCATAACCTCAGCTAACAGTTCATAACATCCGCTCACAGTTCATAACCTCAGCTAACAGTTCATAATCTCCGCTCACAGTTCATAACCTCCGTTCACATAACCTCGTGTTCACAGTTCATAACCTCTGCTCAGAGGTTCATAACCTCCGCTTACAGTTCATAACCTCCGCTCAGTTCATAACCTCCGCTTACAGTTCATAACCTCCGCTCACAGTTCATTACCTCCGCTCACAGTTCATAACCTCCGCTCAGAGGTTCATAACCTCCGCTTACAGTTCATAACCTCTGCTCAGTTCATAACCTCCGCTTACAGTTCATAACCTCCACTCAGTTCATAACCTCCGCTTACAGTTCATAACCTCCGCTCACAGTTCATAACCTCCGCTCACAGTTCATAACCTCCGCTCACCTTGTAGAAGAGCAGGATGAAGTTGATGGCAAACGCCACAAACAGAGCCAGAAAACGCAGGTTGTAGAAGTTTCTGGCCAGATAATTCTGCAAACACAGAGTGATATTTAGAGTTTGAGAGACGGTGAAACTCTTACACACACGTGTCTTCTGAAGCGAAGCCATGAGTTTGTGTCAGAAAAATAATCATATTTAAAACTTCCGGCCAAACGAACATACGGATAGAGTTAAGTTTAAAGCGCAACTGATGCGAGTAATGCACTTTTATGATGAATAGATGCACTTTTATGATGAATGGATGCACTTTTATGATGAATAGATGCACTTTTATGATGAATAGATGTACTTTTATGATGAATAGATGTACTTTTATGATGAATAGATGCACTTTTATGATGAATAGATGTACTTTTATGATGAATAGATGTACTTTTATGATGAATAGATGCACTTTTATGATGAATAGATGTACTTTTATGATGGATATATGCACTTTTATGATGAATAGATGCACTTTTATGATGAATAGATGCACTTTTATGATGAATAGATGTACTTTTATGATGAATAGATGCACTTTTATGATGAATAGATGTACTTTTATGATGAATAGATGCACTTTTATGATGAATAGATGTACTTTTATGATGGATATATGCACTTTTATGATGAATAGATGCACTTTTATGATGAATAGATGCACTTTTATGATGAATAGATGTACTTTTATGATGAATAGATGCACTTTTATGATGAATAGATGTACTTTTATGATGGATATATGCACTTTTATGATGGACAGATGATGGACAGATGCACTTTTATGATGGACAGATGCACTTTTATGATGCACTTTTATGATGGACAGATGCACTTTTATGATGGACAGATGCACTTTTATGATGAATAGATGCACTTTTATGATGAATAGATGCACTTTTATGATGAATAGATGCACTTTTATGATGGACAGATGCACTTTTATGATGCACTTTTATGATGGACAGATGCACTTTTATAATGGACAGATGCACTTTTATGATGCACTTTTATGATGGACAGATGCACTTTTATGATGCACTTTTATGATGGACAGATGCACTTTTATGATGGACAGATGCACTTTTATGATGGACAGATGCACTTTTATGATGCACTTTTATGATGGACAGATGCACTTTTATGATGGACAGATGCACTGTTATGATGGATAGATGCACTTTTTTGAGCTTCAAACAGTTGGTTGCAATTCACTGCCATTATAAAGCTCGGAAGCTCAGGACATTTTTTAATATAACTCTGATTTATTCGTCTGAAAGAAGAAAGTCATATACACCTAGGATGACTTGACGTGAGTAAATCATAGGCTAATTTTCATTTTAAAGTGAACTACTCCTTTAATCTGCCGTTCCTCCTGAAGCTCACCAGGGTTTTGGTCTGATAGACGTCGAGACCTGCTAGAGTCGCTGCCATGAACGCTTCGGCCGACTCCTTCCTCGGGCCTCGTCTCTTCTTCAGCGGCTTCTTCTCCTCATCACACGCGTTCTCCTTCTTTCCCTTGTCCTGGTCCTTCTTCTCTCCATCCTCCACACTGGCCATGTGAACACACACACACACACACACACACACACGCTAATGAGAGAGCAAATCTCGCCTGAATGCTTCACAGCACCTGAACAGACATACTCACACACACACAAACAGGCACACACACACTCACTCTGTCTTCTCCCACTCTGATCTGCTGTCAGACTCCGCTGTCTGTTTACTAGCCGCTTCCTGTACATAAAACACAGAGTCACAATGATAAACAACAGTTTATGTAGATTTTTCCAAATCCAAATGTACACTTCTGGTCAGAGGTTTGGAATAATTAAACTTTTTTTTTTTTAAAAGAGTCTCTTCTGCTCACCAAAGCTGAATAAATTTGATCAAAAATACAGTAAAAACAGTAATATTGTAAAATATTATTACTATATAATGCAGACAAAAGGGATATAATGATACAAATAAATAAATGTGAGCTCATGTATTTATTCTTGTTTATTATTAAGTAAAAGATTATTAGTCTTTTTTTTTTGATGCACACAGGGTTGGAAAAGGAAAAAGGTAGGTAATGGTGAAAAATAAAATAAAATAAATATAATTCCTTTAATTTATGATTCACTTTAATTTGTTGATACAAACTAAATAATAATTCAAAATATAAAAATGTATACAGAAGGGAGGTAATGCTAAAAAACGAAATAAATAAATATCCAAACAAGCCAATAAATATGAGCTCATTTTATAATCTGAAGCCGATTTCAACACTGATAATAATCATAAATGTTTCTCGAGCATCAGATCATCATATTAGAGTGATTTCTGAAGGGTCATGTGACACTGAAGACTGGAGTAATGATGCTGAAATACAGCTTTGATCACAGGAATAAAATACACTTTACTAGATATTCACATAGAAAACAGCTGATTTACATTGGAATAATTTTACTGTATTTTTGTTCAAATAAGGAGAGCATACAAGACACTTTGCATTGAATCCACTGGCAGACCTGAGCTTTCTTCTGGTGTACGGCGCTGGCTAGAGACGGAGTGTCGACTCCCACGACCTCGGACACGTCTCCCAATCCCGGCTCCATCCCATGCTTTCCTCCTTCCCTCCTGGGGTGGATATTCATCAGCTCCGTCATGAGGTCCATCTCCTCCTGATCTCCCGCTCGCCCGAGCTCGGCCACCGAACACACGTCCCCGTACTCCAGCTTCTCCATCTCCAGAACGTCTCCGTGAATCCCGAACTGCGTGGGATCCGGCATGTTTCCCAGAATATCAGTCACTTTCATGTTCTTGGCTCCTTCCACCAGGCCTCCACCGAACAACGTGGACCAGAGAATGTGGAAGAAACCCCACACCAGGTTGTAGAGAAAGCGGAAAATCCCGGTGAAGATCATCCAGAAGAAGAAGAAGAATCCTCGGATCATCTCCCGAACGCTCATCTTCCTCATTTTCCGATATTGTCTCTTCATGCTCCTGAAGGTCAGCAGCTTTTGAAGGTTGTAGAGGCTTTTCCTCATGGAGACGCAGGCCAGAGCAAACGCTGAGGAAGACTCCAGCGCAGCATCTTCATCATCCTCATCCATCTCCACGCTGTGAGCATCGTCTTCATCTTCCTCCTCTTGTCTCTCGGTGGCATCCGGCTCGGAGATCAGAGACGCCAGCTGCATCTCGAAGATGGTGTCCTCGCAGAAGTTTACGAACAGCTCCATCTTTTCCGATTCTCCGCCTTCGTTGACGACGTCGAAAATGAACTGGCGCTTGGACTCTTTGACCTGCGGTTTAAAAAATATTTAACATTCAGTAATAATATCGATTTGACTGCATGCATGAGAACAAAGTTTGAACTGAGTTGATCTGAATAATGATTACGGTCTTCTGTAAAGCTGCTTTACAGCAGAAGTTACATTTCATCATTGATGAGATTTGCATAACTGACCTTCAATGAACTGAATCGAAATCAACATAAAAAATCTGTTTCATAATTAATGAAATTTGCAACATTGGCACTGTTATTGAATTGAATTAACATTGAAAATGTTTCATAATTGATTAATTTTGCAACATTGACAGTAATTGAACTTAATTGAATCAACAATGAACATTTATTTCATAATTTATGAATTTTGAAACATTGACACTGTTATTGAACTGATCCGACATTGAAATGTTTCATAATTGATTAATTTAGCAAATTTACACTGTTAGTAAACTGAATTAACTTTGAAAATATGTTTAATAATTGATTAAATTAACTAAATTGAATCAACATTAAAAATTAGCTTCATAATTGATGGAATTTGCAACCTTGACTGTTATTGAACTGAATTGAATCACAATTAAAAATTAGCTTCATAATTGGTGGAATTTGCAACATTGACACCTTTATTAAACTGAATTGAATAAACATGGAAAATTAGCTTCATAATTGATGAATTGTGTATCTGTATAAAGCGCCATAGAAATAAAGCTGACTCGACCTGCGGTTTCTCCCACTGCGTGCGGCTGGACTCGCTGATCTCGAAGTAAACCCTCTCGATCCTCTTGGCGCCGCCCATGATCTCGATGCGCCCTAGGAAGGGCTCGAAGTAGTTCAGAACGCTCTCGGCCAAGTTCAGGAAGGCGGAGAGTCGGGGATCGTGAGGCATGTGCTCCGACAGATTGGTGAGGAGAACCGCCACGTTGAAGCCGATGTCCTTGGCGGGTTCGTGGAAGCGTTTGACGAACTCTTCGTAGTTGAACATGTCGTTCTCGTCGGCCTCGGCGCAGGACAGCAGGAACTCGATCTCGGACTGGGAATACTGCTTCTGGTTCTCCATGGACTTCTGAAACTCCTTCTTGGAGATGAATCCTTTACGGTCAGGGTCTTGCTCCTTGAAGTTCTCGGAGGTGGTCAGATCTTTCAGCTTGAGGAACATGTCGAAGAACTTGAGAATCATCTCCACGTTGCTGGAGGACTCCACTAGAGTGTCCACCATCTGCTTGCCGATGGTTCCGTTCACAACGTTTCCTAAGGGAGGGAAGCACGGGATTATTTCTCGCAGGATTCAGTCTATAATGCTGCCTGAATCATAATCATTCACTGTTGGTGCGTTGGCCAGAGGAGAACAGAGTGACTGAGTCTGGTTTAACAACAGAACAGGATTAAACGCTGAACTGTGCGAACAGAACAGGATTAAACACTAAACGCTGAACTGTGTGTGAACAGAACAGGATTAAACACTGAACTGTGTGTGAACAGAACAGGATTAAACACTAAACACTGAACTGTGCGAACAGAACAGGATTAAACACTGAACTGTGTGTGAACAGAACAGGATTAAACACTGAACTGTGTGAACAGAACAGGATTAAACACTGAACTGTGTGTGAACAGAACAGGATTAAACACTGAACTGTGTGAACAGAACAGGATTAAACACTGAACTGTGTGTGAACAGAACAGGATTAAACACTGAACTGTGTGTGAACAGAAACAGGATTAAACGCTGAACTGTGTGAACAGAACAGGATTAAACACTAAACGCTGAACTGTGTGTGAACAGAACAGGATTAAACGCTGAACTGTGTGAACAGAACAGGATTAAACACTGAACTGTGTGTGAACAGAACAGGATTAAACGCTGAACTGTGTGAACAGAACAGGATTAAACACTAAACGCTGAACTGTGTGTGAACAAA
>CM060632.1:34020148-34032648 GCA_030578275.1 Meda fulgida | reverse complement strand
GTGAGTGTGTGTTTCATCCTCAGTGTGTGTTTCAGTGTGAGTGTGTGTGTGTTTCAGTGTAAGTGTGTGTTTCATCCTCAGTGTGTGTTTCAGTGTGAGTGAGTGTGTGTTTCACCCCTCAGTGTGTGTTTCAGTGTAAGTGAGTGTTTCATCTTCAGTGTGTGTTTCAGTGTGAGTGAGTGTGTGTTTCATCCTCAGTGTGTGTTTCAGTGTGAGTGTGTGTTTCAGTGTAAGTGAGTGTTTCAGTGTGAGTGAGTGTGTGTTTCATCCTCAGTGTGTGTTTCAGTGTGAGTGAGTGTGTTTCATCCTCAGTGTGTGTTTTCAGTGTGAGTGGGTGTGTGTTTCATCCTCAGTGTGTGTTTCAGTGTGAGTGATTGTGTGTTTCAGTGTAAGTGAGTGTTTCAGTGTGAGTGAGTGTGTGTTTCATCCTCAGTGTGTGTTTCAGTGTAAGTGAGTGTTTCATCCTCAGTGTGTGTTTCAGTGTGAGTGAGTGTGTGTTTCATCCTCAGTGTGTGTTTCAGTGTGAGTGGGTGTGTTTCATCCTCAGTGTGTGTGAGTGTGTTTCATCCTCAGTGTGTGTTTCAGTGTGAGTGTGTGTGTGTTTCATCCTCAGTGTGTGTTTCAGTGTGAATGAGTGTGTGTTTCATCCTCAGTGTGTTTCAGTGTGAATGAGTGTGTGTTTCCTCCTCAGTGTGTGTTTCAGTGTAAGTGAGTGTTTCATCCTCAGTGTGTGTTTCAGTGTGAGTGAGTGTGTGTTTCATCCTCAGTGTGAGTGAGTGTGTGTTTCATCCTCAGTGTGTGTTTCAGGGTGAGTGAGTGTGTGTTTCATCCTCAGTGTGTGTTTCAGGGTGAGTGAGTGTGTGTTTCATCCTCAGTGTGTGTTTCAGTGTGAGTGTGTGTGTGTTTCAGTGTAAGTGTGTGTTTCATCCTCAGTGTGTGTTTCAGTGTGAGTGAGTGTGTGTTTCACCCTCAGTGTGTGTTTCAGTGTAAGTGAGTGTTTCATCTTCAGTGTGTGTTTCAGTGTGAGTGGGTGTGTGTTTCATCCTCAGTGTGTGTTTCAGTGTGAGTGTGTGTTTCAGTGTAAGTGAGTGTTTCAGTGTGAGTGAGTGTGTGTTTCATCCTCAGTGTGTGTTTCAGTGTGAGTGGGTGTGTGTTTCATCCTCAGTGTGTGTTTCAGTGTGAGTGATTGTGTGTTTCAGTGTAAGTGAGTGTTTCAGTGTGAGTGTGTGTTTCATCCTCAGTGTGTGTTTCAGTGTGAGTGAGTGTGTGTTTCATCCTCAGTGTGTGTTTCAGTGTAAGTGTGTGTTTCATCCTCAGTGTGTGTTTCAGTGTGAGTGAGTGTGTGTTTCATCCTCAGTGTGTGTTTCAGTGTGAGTGGGTGTGTTTCATCCTCAGTGTGTGTGAGTGTGTTTCATCCTCAGTGTGTGTTTCAGTGTGAGTGTGTGTGTGTTTCATCCTCAGTGTGTGTTTCAGTGTGAATGAGTGTGGTGTTTCATCATCAGTGTGTTTCAGTGTGAATGAGTTTGTGTTTCATCCTCAGTGTGTGTTTCAGTGTAAGTGAGTGTTTCATCCTCAGTGTGTGTTTCAGTGTGAGTGAGTGTGTGTTTCATCCTCAGTGTGAGTGAGTGTGTGTTTCAGTGTGAGTGAGTGTGTGTTTCATCCTCAGTGTGTGTTTCAGTGTGAGTGAGTGTGTGTTTCAGTGTGAGTGAAGTGTGTTTCAATCTCAGTGTGTGTTTCATCCTCAGTGTGTGTTTCAGTGTGAGTGAGTGTGTGTTTCACCCCCAGTGTGTGTTTCAGTGTGAGTGAGTGTGTGTTTCATCCTCAGTGTGTGTTTCAGTGTGAGTGAGTGTGTGTTTCAGTGTGAGTGAGTGTGTGTTTCATCCTCAGTGTGTGTTTCAGTGTGAGTGAGTGTGTGTTTCAGTGTGAATGAGTGTGTGTTTCATCCTCAGTGTGTGTTTCAGTGTGAGTGAGTGTGTGTTTCAGTGTGAGTGAGTGTGTGTTTCATCCTCAGTGTGTGTTTCAGGGTGAGTGAGTGTGTGTTTCAGTGTGAGTGAGTGTGTGTTTCATCCTCAGTGTGTGTTTCATCCACAGTGTGTGTTTCAGTGTGAGTGAGTGTGTGTTTCATCTCAGTGTGTGTTTCAGGGTGAGTGAGTGTGTGTTTCATCCTCAGTGTGAGTGAGTGTGTGTTTCAGTGTGAGTGAGTGTGTGTTTCATCCTCAGTGTGTGTTTCAGGGTGAGTGAGTGAGTGTGTGTTTCATCCTCAGTGTGTGTTTCAGTGTGAGTGAGTGTGTGTTTCATCCTCAGTGTGAGTTAGTGTGTGTTTCAGTGTGAGTGAGTGTGTGTTTCATCCTCAGTGTGTGTTTCAGGGTGAGTGAGTGTGTGTTTCATCCTCAGTGTGTGTTTCATCCACAGTGTGTGTTTCAGTGTGAATGAGTGTGTGTTTCATCCTCAGTGTGTTTCAGTGTGAGTGAGTGTGTGTTTCATCCTCAGTGTGTGTTTCAGTGTGAGTGAGTGTGTGTTTCATCCTCAGTGTGAGTGAGTGTGTGTTTCAGTGTGAGTGAGTGTGTGTTTCATCCTCAGTGTGTGTTTCAGGGTGAGTGAGTGTGTGTTTCATCCTCAGTGTGTGTTTCATCCACAGTGTGTGTTTCAGTGTGAATGAGTGTGTGTTTCATCCTCAGTGTGGTTTCAGTGTGAGTGAATGTGTGGTGAGTCATCCTCAGTGTGTGTTTCAGTGGTGAGTGAGGTGTGTGTTTCACCCCCAGTGTGTGTTTCAGTGTGATTGAGTGTGTGTTTCATCCTCAGTGTGTGTTTCAGTGTGAGGTGAGTGGTGTGTTTCATCCTCAGTGTGTGTTTCAGTGTGAGTGAGTGTGTTTTCATCCTCAGTGTGTGTTTCAGTGTGGAGTGAGTGTGTGTTTCATCCTCAGTGTGTGTTTCAGTGGTGAGTGAGTGTGTGTTTCATCCTCAGTGTGGTGTTTCAGTGTGAATGAGGTGGTGTGTTTCATTCTCAGTGTGTTTCAGTGTGAGTGCGTGTTACATCCTCAGTGGTGTTTCAGTGTGAGTGAGTGTTGTGTTTCACCCTCAGGTGTGTTTTTCAGTGTGAGTGAGTGGTGTGTGTTTCAGTGTGAGTGAGTGTGTGTTTCATCCTCAGTGTGTGTTTCAGTGTGAATGAGTGTGTGTTTCATCCTCAGTGTGTGTTTCAGTGTGAGTGAGTGTGTGTTTCATCCTCAGTGTGTATTTCAGTGTGAGTGAGTGTGTGTTTCAGTGGTGAGTGAGTGTGTGTTTCATCCTCAGTGTGTGTTTCAGTGTGAATGAGTGTGTGTTTCATCCTCAGTGTGTTTCAGTGTGAGTGCGTGTTATATCCTCAGTGTGTGTTTCAGTGTGAGTGAGTGTGTGTTTCACCCTCAGTGTGTGTTTCAGTGTAAGTGAGTGTTTCATCCTCAGTGTGTGTTTCAGTGTGAGTGAGTGTGTGTTTCAGTGTGAGTGAGTGTGTGTTTCACCCTCAGTGTGTGTTTCAGTGTAAGTGAGTGTTTCATCCTCAGTGTGTGTTTCAGTGTGAGTGAGTGTGTGTTTCACCCTCAGTGTGTGTTTCAGTGTGAGTGGGTGTGTGTTTCATCCTCAGTGTGTGTTTCAGTGTGAGTAAGTGTGTGTTTCATCCTCAGTGTGTGTTTCAGTGTGAGTGAGTGTGTGTTCACGCCTCAGTGTTGTGTTCAGTGTAAGTGAGTTTTTCATCCTCAGTGGTGTGTTTCAGTGTGAGGAGTGAGGTGTTGTTTCATCCTCAGTGTGTGTGAGTGTGTGTTTCATCCTCAGTGTGTGGTTTCAGGGTGAGTGAGGGTGTGTTTTCATCCTCAGTGTGTTGTTTCAGGTGAGTGAGTGTGTGTTTTCATTCCTCAGTGGTGTGTTTCAGTGTGGAGTGTGTGTGTGTTTCAGTGTAAGTGTGTGTTTCATCCTCAGTGTGTGTTGTCAGTGTGAGTGAGTGTTGTGTTTCACCCTCAGTGTGTGTTTCAGTGTATGGTGAGTGTTTTCAACTTCGAGTGTGGTGGTTTCAGTGTGAGTGGGTGTGTGTTCATCCTCAGTGTGGTGTTTCAGTGTGAGTGTGTGGTTTCAGTGTAAGTGAGTGGTTTCAGTGTGAGTGAGTGTGTGTTTCATCCTCAGTGGTGTGTTTTCAGTGTGAGTGGGTGTTGTTTCATCCTCAGTGTGTGTTTCAGTGTGAGTGATTGTGTGTTTCAGTGTAAGTGAGTGTTTCAGTGTGAGTGTGTGTTTCATCCTCAGTGTGTGTTTCAGTGTGAGTGAGTGTGTGTTTCATCCTCAGTGTGTGTTTCAGTGTAAGTGTGTGTTTCATCCTCAGTGTGTGTTTCAGTGTGAGTGAGTGTGTGTTTCATCTCAGTGTGTGTTTCAGTGTGAGTGGGTGTGTTTCATCCTCAGTGTGTGTGAGTGTGTTTCATCCTCAGTGTGTTTCAGTGTGAGTGTGTGTGTTTCATCCTCAGTGTGTTTCAGTGTGAATGAGTGTGTGTTTCATCATCAGTGTGTTTCAGTGTGAATGAGTTTGTGTTTCATCCTCAGTGTGTGTTTCAGTGTAAGTGAGTGTTTCATCCTCAGTGTGTGTTTCAGTGTGAGTGAGTGTGTGTTTCATCCTCAGTGTGAGTGAGTGTGTGTTTCAGTGTGAGTGAGTGTGTGTTTCATCCTCAGTGTGTGGTGTTTCAGTGTGAATGAGTGTGTTTCATCCTCAGTGTGTTTCAGTGTGAGTGAGTGTGTGTTTCAGTGTGAGTGAATGTGTGTTTCAATATCAGTGTGTGTTTCATCCTCGTGTGTGTTTCAGTGTGATGTGAGTGTGTGTTTCACCCCCGATGTGTGTTTCAGTGTGGATTTGAGTGTGTGTTTCATTCCTCAGTGTGTGTTCAGTGTGAGTGAGTGTGTGTTTTCAGTCGTGAGTCGTTGTGTTGGGTTTCATTATCCTCAGTGTGTGTTTCTGTGTGATGTGAGTGTGGTTTCAGTGTGAATGAGTGTGTGTTTCATCCTCAGTGTGTGTGTTCAGTGTGAGTGAGTGTGTGTTTCAGTGTGAGTGAGTGTGTGTTTCATCTCAGTGTGTGTTTCAGGGTGAGTGAAGTGTGTGTTTTCAGTGTGATGTGAGTGGGTGTTTCATTCCTCAGTGTGTGTTTCATCAACAGTGTGTGTCTTCAGTGATGACGTGAGTGTGGGTTTCATCTCAGTGTGTGGTTCAGGTGATGTGAGTGTGTGTTTCCATCCTCAGTGTGAGTGTGTGTGTGTTTCTGTGTGAGTGAGTGTGTGTTTCATCCTCAGTGTCGTGTTTTCAGGAGTGAGTGTGTGAGAGTGTGTGTTTCAGTCGGAGTGAGTGTGTGTTCATCCTCCAGTGAGTGTTTCAGTGGGACAGTGTGTGTGTGTTCATCCTCAGTGTTGAGTGAGGTGTGTGTTTCAGTGTGAGTGAGTGTGTGTTTCATCCTCTGTTGTGTGTTTTCAGGGTGAGTGAGTGTGTGTTTCATCTCCAGTGTGTGTTTCATCCACAGTGTGTGTTTCAGTGTGAATGAGTGTGTGTTTCATCTCAGTGTGGTCAGTGAGAGTGAGTGTGTGTTTTCTTCTCAGAGTGTGTTTCAGTGTGAGTGATGTGTTGTGTTTCATCTCATTGTGAGTGAGTGTGTGTTTCAGTGTGAGTGAGTGTGTGTTTTCATCTTCAGTGTGTGTTTCAGGTGTGGGTGAGTGTGTGTTTCACCTCAGTGTGTGTTTATCCACAGTGTGAGTTTCAGTGTGAATGAGGGTGTGTTCATCCTCAGTGTTGTGTTTCAGTGTGTGTGAATGTGGTGTTTCATCCTCAGTGTGTGTTTCAGTGTGGTGAGTGTGTGTTTCACCCAGTGTGTGTTTCAGTGTGACTTGAGCTGTGTGTTCATCCTCAGTGTGTGTTTCAGTGTGAGCTGAGTGATGTGTTTCATCCTCAGTGTGTGTTTCGTGTGAGTGAGTGTGTTTTTCTCAGTGTGTGTTTCAGTGTGATGAGTGTGTGTTTCATCTCAGTGTTGTGTTTCAAGTGTGAGTGAGTTGTGTGTTTCATCCTCAGTGTGTGATTCAGTGTGAATGGAGTGTTTGTGTTCATTCTCAGTTGTGTTTCAGTGTGAGTGCGTGTGTTACATCTCAGTGTGTGTCTTCAGTGTGATGTGAGTGTGTGTTTCACCTCAGTGTGTTTTTCGTGTGAGTGAGGGTGTGTTTCAGTGTGACCGTGAGTGTGTGTTTCATCCTCAGTGTGTGTTTTCAGTGTGAATGTGAGGTGTGTTCATCCTCCGTGTGTGTTTCAGTGCTGATTGTGCAGTGTGTGTTTCAATCCTCGTGTGTAATTTCAGTGTGAGTGAGTGTGTGTTTCAAGTGTGAGTGCGTGTGTGTTTCTCACTCAGTGTCGTGTTTCAGTTTCAGTGTGAATGAGTGTGTGTTTCATCCTCAGTGGTTCCAGTGTGAGTGCGTGTTTATCACTCAGTGTGTGTTTCAGTGTGGTGAGTGTGTTTCATCCTCAGTGTGTGTTCAGTGTAAGTGAGTGTTTCATCCTCCCAGTGTATGTGTTTCAGTGTGAGTGAGTGTGTGTATCTGTGTGAGTGAGTGTGATGTTTCACCCTCAGTGTGTGTTTCAGTGAACGTGAGTGTTTCATCCTCAGTGTGTGTTTCAGTGTGAGGGGTGTGTGTGAGTTGCACCCTCTGTGTGTGTTCCAGTGTTTGAGTGGGTGTGTGTTTCATCCTCAGTGTGTGTTGCAGTGTGAGTAAGTGTGTGTTTCATCCTCAGTGTGTGTTTCAGTGTGAGTGAGTGTGTGTTTCACCCTTTCAGTTGTGTAGTTTAGTGTAAGTGAGTTTTTCATCCTCAGTGTGTGTTTCAGTGTAGTGAGTGTGTGTTCACCATCAGTGTGTGTTTCAGTGTGAGTGAGTGTGTGTTTCTTCATCAGTGTCGTGTTTCAGTGTGAGTGGGTGTGTGTTTCATCCACGTGTGTGTTTCAGTGTGATGAGTGTGTGTTTTCAGTGGTGTGTGAGTGTGTGTTCACCCTCAGTGTGTGTTTCAGTGTGAGTGAGTGTGTTTCATCCTCAGTGTGTGTTTCAGTGTGAGTGAGTGTGTGTTTCAGTGTGACAGCGTGTTTCATCCTCAGTGTGTGTTTCAGTGTGAGTGAGTGTGTGTTTCACCCTCAATGTTTGTTTCAGTGTGAGTGAGTGTGTGTTTCAGTGTGAGTGAGTGTGTGTTTCAGTGTGCGTGAGTGTGTTTCATCCTCAGTGTGTGTTTCAGTGTGAGTGAGTGTGTGTTTTCATCCTCAGTGTGTGTTTCATCCTCAGTGTGTGTTTCAGTGTGACTGAGTGTGTGTTTCATCCTCAGTGTGTTTCAGTGTGAGTGAGTGTGTGTTTCAGTGTGAGTCAGTGTGAGTGAGTGTGTGTTTCAGTGTGAGTGAGTGTGAGTGAGTGTGTGTTTCAGTGTGAGTGAGTGTGTGTTTCAGTGTGAGTGAGTGTTTGTTTCATCCTCAGTGTGTGTTTCAGTGTGAGTGAGTGTGTGTTTCACCCTCAGTGTGTGTTTCAGTGTGAGTGAGTTTGTGTTTCCACCCTCAGTGTGTGTTTCAGTGTGAGTGAGTGTGTGTTTCACCCTCAGTGTGTGTTTCAGTTTGAGTGAGTGTTTTCATCCTCAGTGTGTGTTTCAGTGTGAGTGAGTGTGTGTTTCACCCTCAGTGTGTGTTTCAGTGTGAGTGAGTGTGTGTTTCATCCTCAGTGTGTGTTTCAGTGTGAGTGAGTGTGTGTTTCACCCTCAGTGTGTGTTTCAGTGTGAGTGAGTGTGTGTTTCATCCTCAGTGTGTGTTTCAGTGTGAATGAGTGTGTGTTTCATCCTCAGTGTGTTTCAGTGTGACAGCGTGTTTCATCCTCAGTGTGTGTTTCAGTGTGAGTGAGTGTGTGTTTCACCCTCAATGTTTGTTTCAGTGTGAGTGAGTGTGTGTTTCAGTGTGAGTGAGTGTGTGTTTCAGTGTGCGTGAGTGTGTTTCATCCTCAGTGTGTGTTTCAGTGTGAGTGAGTGTGTGTTTCAGTGTGAGTGAGTGTGTGTTTCATCCTCAGTGTGTGTTTCATCCTCAGTGTGTGTTTCAGTGTGACTGAGTGTGTGTTTCATCCTCAGTGTGTTTCAGTGTGAGTGAGTGTGTGTTTCAGTGTGAGTCAGTGTGAGTGAGTGTGTGTTTCAGTGTGAGTGAGTGTGAGTGAGTGTGTGTTTCAGTGTGAGTGAGTGTGTGTTTCAGTGTGAGTGAGTGTTTGTTTCATCCTCAGTGTGTGTTTCAGTGTGAGTGAGTGTGTGTTTCACCCTCAGTGTGTGTTTCAGTGTGAGTGAGTTTGTGTTTCACCCTCAGTGTGTGTTTCAGTGTGAGTGAGTGTGTGTTTCACCCTCAGTGTGTGTTTCAGTTTGAGTGAGTGTTTCATCCTCAGTGTGTGTTTCAGTGTGAGTTAGTGTGTGTTTCACCCTCAGTGTGTGTTTCAGTGTGAGTGAGTGTGTGTTTCATCCTCAGTGTGTGTTTCAGTGTGAGTGAGTGTGTTTCAGTGTGAGTGTGTGTGTGTTTCTGTGTGAGTGAGTGTGTGTTTCATCCTCAGTGTGTGTTTCAGTGTGAGTGAGTGTGTGTTTCATCCTCAGTGTGTGTTTCAGTATAGGTGAGTGTGTTTCATCCTCAGTGTGTTTCAGTGTGAGTGAGTGTGTGTTTCATCCTCAGTGTGTGTTTCAGTGTAAGTGAGTGTTTCATCCTCAGTGTGTGTTTCAGTGTGAGTGAGTGTGTGTTTCAGTGTGAATGAGTGTGTGTTTCATCCTCAGTGTGTGTTTCATTCTCAGTGTGTGTTTCAGTGTGAGTGAGTGTGTGTTTCATCCTCAGTGTGTGTTTCAGTATAAGTGAGTGTGTTTCATCCTCAGTGTGTTTCAGTGTGAGTGAGTGTGTGTTTCACCCTCAGTGTGTGTTTCAGTGTAAGTGAGTGTTTCATCCTCGGTGTGTTTCAGTGTGAGTGAGTGTGTTTCAGTGTTAGTGAGTGTGTGTTTCTGTGTGAGTGAGTGTGTGTTTCATCCTCAGTGTGTTTTTCAGTGTGAGTGAGTGTGTGTTTCATCCTCAGTGTGTGTTTCAGTATAAGTGAGTGTGTTTCATCCTCAGTGTGTGTTTCAGTGTAAGTGAGTGTTTCATCCTCAGTGTGTGTTTCAGTGTGAGTGAGTGTGTGTTTCAGTGTGAGTGAGTGTGTGTTTCATCCTCAGTGTGTGTTTCAGTGTGAATGAGTGTGTGTTTCATCCTCAGTGTGTTTCAGTGTGAGTGCGTGTCACATCCTCAGTGTGTGTTTCAGTGTGAGTGAGTGTGTGTTTCACCCTCAGTGTGTGTTTCAGTGTGAGTGTGTTTCATCCTCTGTGTGTGTTTCAGTGTGAGTGAGTGTGTGTTTTATCCTCAGTGTGTGTTTCAGTGTGAGTGAGTGTGTGTTTCATCCTCAGTGTGTGTTTCAGTGTGAGTGTGTGTTTCAGTGTGAATGAGTGTGTGTTTCATCCTCAGTGTGAGTGAGTGTGTGTTTCAGTGTGAGTGAGTGTGTGTTTCATCCTCAGAGTGTGTTTCAGTGTGAGTCAGTGTGAGTGAGTGTGTGTTTCAGTGTGAGTGAGTGTGAGTGAGTGTGTGTTTCAGTGTGAGTGAGTGTGTATTTCAGTGTGAGTGAGTGTGTGTTTCAGTGTGAGTGAGTGTGAGTGAGTGTGTGTTTCAGTGTGAGTGAGTGTGTGTTTCAGTGTGAGTGAGTGTGTGTTTCAGTGTGAGTCAGTGTGAGTGAGTGTGAGTGAGTGTGTGTTTCAGTGTGAGTGAGTGTGTGTTTCAGTGTGAGTGAGTGTGTGTTTCATCCTCAGTGTGTGTTTCAGTGTGAGTGAGTGTGTGTTTCAGTGTGAGTGAGTGTGTGTTTCAGTGTGAGTCAGTGTGAGTGAGTGTGTGTTTCAGTGTGAGTGAGTGTGAGTGAGTGTGTGTTTCAGTGTGAGTGAGTGTGTGTTTCAGTGTGAGTTAGTGTGTGTTTCATCCTCAGTGTGTGTTTCAGTGTGAGTCAGTGTGAGTGAGTGTGTGTTTCAGTGTGAGTGAGTGTGTGTTTCAGTGTGAGTGAGAGTGTGTTTCATCCTCAGTGTGTGTTTCAGTGTGAGTGAGTGTGTGTTTCAGTGTGAGTGAGTGTGTGTTTCATACTCAGTGTGTTTCAGTGTGAGTGAGTGTGTGTTTCATCCTCAGTGTGTGTTTCAGTGTGAGTGAGTGTGTGTTTCATCCTCAGTGTGTGTTTCAGTGTGAGTGAGTGTGTTTCATCCTCAGTGTGTGTTTCAGTTTGAGTGAGTGTGTGTTTCATCCTCAGTGTGTTTCAGTGTGAGTGAGTGTGTTTCATCCTCAGTGTGTTTCAGTGTGAGTGAGTGTGTTTCAGTGTGAGTGAGTGTGTGTTTCAGTGTGAGTGAGTGTGTTTCATCCTCAGTGTGTTTCAGTGTGAGTGAGTGTGTTTCAGTGTGAGTGAGTGTGTGTTTCAGTGTGAGTGAGTGTGTGTTTCACCCTCAGTGTGTGTTTCAGTGTGAGTGAGTGTGTTTCATCCTCAGTGTGTGTTTCAGTGTGAGTGAGTGTGGGTTTCATCCTCAGTGTGTGTTTCAGTGTGAGTGAGTGTGTTTCATCCTCAGTGTGTTTCAGTGTGAGTGAGTGTTTCATCCTCAGTGTGAGTGAGTGTGTTTCATCCTCAGTGTGTTTCAGTGTGAGTGAGTGTGTTTCATCCTCAGTGTGTTTCAGTGTGAGTGAGTGTGTTTCATCCTCAGTGTGTGTTTCAGTGTGAGTGGGTGTGTGTTTCATCTCAGTGTGTTTCAGTGTGAGTGAGTGTGAGTGAGTGTGTGTTTCAGTGTGAGTGAGTGTGTGTTTCATCCTCAGTGTGTGTTTCAGTGTGAGTGAGTGTGTGTGAGTGTGTGTTTCAGTGTGAGTGAGTGTGTGTTTCTCACCGTTGTTGTGTCCTTCACACAGGAGCTGCAGGAACCGGAACAGATCTCTGGTGAACTCGTCGTTCTGGAGAACTTTAGAGCCTTCGGGGAAAACACACACACACACTTCAGAGATTTCTGCAGACGGCCTGCCCTCTCAACCACTACACACACATCTAATCACTAGTATAGGCATACATAATGTAAATAAAACAATAAATACAATTTGAAATATTAATATAAATCAAATAATAATTCAAATATAGTTATAAACGTATTAAATAGAAATAAAATGAAACAGTAAAAAATAAAATAAATAAAATGAAATACACCATATAAAATAATAAATAAAATGATAAAAACATAATATAAAAATAACTAAAAACAATAAATAAATGAATAAAATGATAGAAATTACGTAACATAGAATAATAAATAAATTGAATTTGCAAATATTCAAAAAATAAATAAAATGATAACATACATAATTTAAATAAAAACAGTAAATAAAATTATCTAATTATAATTGTATAATATAAATTAAATGAAACAGAAAAAATAAAAGAATCCAAATTATAAAAATACATAATATAAAATAAGAAATAAATGGAAATTATAATATACAAAATTGAAATAAAATAATAAATGCTATGATAAACATACATAATATAAATAAAATAATAATAAATACAATTATTAAATATATAATATATCATAAATAAAACAAATTATAAACGTATAAAAAAATAAAAAATACATAATATAAAATAAATCAATTGAAATTGCAAACATAAAAAAATAAAGCTAAATTATAAATGTTTAAAATATAAATAAAATGCTAAACTTGCATTATATCAAAAATAAATAAAATGATAAACATAATAAAAAAATAAATAATTTTAATAATATATAAAATTAAATTCTAAACAAAATATATATAAATAATAATAAACTAAATGAAATTGTAAACATTCAATGTAAATACAACTATATATTAACTACTCTCAGCATTTTAAACGCGTCATTAATTTGATTAGTATATGATAAAGCAAATCATAATAATAATCATGTGGCCGTTCATCAGCATTCAGTGTTAATCGGTTTGTTAGAAAATTCAATGGAACTTTCTGTTATACTGTGTGAAAATATGACCTCACATTGTATTTGATCATGTTCTCCATCGATATTTCATCATATTACATGGAGCTCAAGCAGAAGAGCAGTGACTGTCAATAACATCTACATTACACACATCTAAAACTATTAATTACTGGTTCTGTCAGATTGTAAAGGACATGTTTAGGATTGGTAGCTGTAAAATCCATATCCAGTTACAGCCGCTGTTACTTCAGATAAATATGATTTATTAAATCTTCACCAGTTTCCTAAAAATAACCTGTATGATTTGAGCTCAAATATTTAGTGAAATTAAAGTTAATATTGCAATAATTTAAGATTGTTGGTTAATGTTCACATGACATGCAGGTAAATAAAAAACTACTTTATCTGTTTTGGTAAGTGTTTTATTTTGAATATTTTAAATTTAAGTGAGTGTAACATT
>CM060632.1:33980148-34010148 GCA_030578275.1 Meda fulgida | reverse complement strand
GTTATTATAGAGCAGGAATATTAGCGTTATTATAGAGCAGGAATATTAGAGTTATTATAGAGCGGGAATATGAGAGAAATTAGCAATCGCAACAAATAGACACACCTGAACAGAGATACGAGTGAAATAAACAGTGTTTTAAGATTCCAGGTTCAGATACTGTAATCACATGGAAAATAACACTCCAGTTTATCAATAAAACATACTTTACAAATATAGTTACAAAAGTTATTCAGTGAAGAATGAATATTAGCGTTATTATAGAGCAGGAATATTAGAGTTATTATAGAGCGGGAATATTAGAGTTATTATAGAGCGGGAATATTAGAGTTATTGTAGAGCAGGAAGAGCAGGAATATTAGAGTTATTGTAGAGCAGGAATATTGGAGTTATTATAGAGCAGGAATATTAGCATTATTATAGAGCGGGAATATTAGAGTTATTATAGAGCAGGAATTTTAGCGTTATTGTAGAGCGGGAATATTAGTGTTATTATAGAGCAGGAATATTAGAGTTATTATAGAGCAGGAATATTAGAGTTATTATAGAGCAGGAATATTAGAGTTATTATAGAGCGGGAATATTAGAGTTATTATAGAGCAGGAATATTAGCGTTATTGTAGAGCATGAATATTAGAGTTATTTTAGAGCAGGAATATTAGAGTTATTATAGAGCAGGAATATTAGATTTATTATAGAGCGGGAATATTAGCGTTATTATAGAGCAGGAATATAAGCGTTATTATAGAGCAGAAATAACGCAGGAATATTAGCGTTATTATAGAGCAGGAATATAAGCGTTATTATAGAGCAGGAATATTAGCGTTATTATAGAGCAGGAATATTAGCGTTATTATAGAGCAGGAATATTAGCGTTATTATAGAGCAGGAATATTAGCGTTATTGTAGAGCGGGAATATTAGAGTTATTATAGAGCAGGAATATTAGAGTTATTATAGAGCAGGAATATTAGAGTTATTATAGAGCAGGAATATTAGAGTTATTATAGAGCAGGAATATTAGCGTTATTGTAGAGCAGGAATATTAGAGTTATTTTAGAGCAGGAATATTAGAGTTATTATAGAGCAGGAATATTAGATTTATTATAGAGCGGGAATATTAGCGTTATTATAGAGCAGGAATATTAGAGTTATTATAGAGCAGGAATATTATAGAGCGGGAATATTAGAGTTATTATAGAGCAGGAATATTAGCGTTATTATAGAGCGGGAATATTAGCGTTATTGTAGAGCGGGAATATTAGCGTTATTATAGAGCAGAAATATTAGAGTTATTGTAGAGCGGGAATATTAGCGTTATTATAGAGCAGGAATATTAGAGTTATTATAGAGCAGGAATATTAGCGTTATTATAGAGCGGGAATATTAGCGTTATTATAGAGCGGGAATATTTGCGTTATTATAGAACAGGAATATTAGCGTTATTGTAGAGCAGGAATATTAGAGTTATTATAGAGCAGGAATATTAGAGTTATTATAGAGCAGGAATATTAGCGTTATTATAGAACAGGAATATTAGCGTTATTATAGAGCGGGAATATTAGAGTTATTATAGAGCAGGAATATTAGAGTTATTATAGAGCAGGAATATTAGAGTTATTATAGAGCAGGAATATTAGCGTTATTATAGAGCGGGAATATTAGCGTTATTGTAGAGCAGGAATATTAGAGTTATTATAGAGCGGGAATATTAGAGTTATTATAGAGCGGGAATATTAGCGTTATTATAGAGCAGGAATATTAGCGTTATTATAGAGCGGGAATATTAGCGTTATTATAGAGCGGGAATATTAGCGTTATTATAGAGCGGGAATATTAGAGTTATTATAGAGCGGGAATATTAGAGTTATTATAGAGCGGGAATATTAGCGTTATTATAGAGCAGGAATATTAGCGTTATTATAGAGCGGGAATAATAGAGTTATTATAGAGCGGGAATATTAGCGTTATTATAGAGCGGGAATATTAGAGCTATTATAGAGCGGGAATATTAGAGTTATTATAGAGCGGGGAATATTAGAGTTATTATAGAGCGGGGAATATTAGAGTTATTATAGAGTTATTATAGAGCGGGAATATTAGAGTTATTATAGAGCGGGAAAATTAGCGTTATTATAGAGCGGGAATATTAGAGTTATTATAGAGCAGGAATATTAGCGTTAATATAGAGCGGGAATATTAGCGTAATTATAGAGCAGGAATATTAGCGTTATTATAGAGCAGGAATATTAGAGTTATTATAGAGCAGGAATATTAGCGTTATTATAGAGCAGGAATATTAGCGTTATTATAGAGCGAGTAGGAATATTAACGTTATTATAGAGCAGGAATATTAGCGTTATTATAGAGCGGGGATATTAGCGTTATTATAGAGCGGGAATATTAGCGTTATTATAGAGCGGCAATATTAGAGTTATTATAGAGCAGGAATATTAGCGTTATTATAGAGCGGGAATATTAGCGTTATTATAGAGCGGCAATATTAGAGTTATTATAGAGCAGGAATATTAGCGTTATTATAGAGCAGGAATATTAGCGTTATTATAGAGCGGGAATATTAGCGTCATTATAGAGCAGGAATATTAGCGTTATTATAGAGCGGGGAATATTAGCGTTATTATAGAGCGGGAATATTAGAGTTATTATAGAGCAGGAATATTAGCGTTATTATAGAGCGGGAATATTAGCGTTATTATAGAGCAGGAATATTAGAGTTATTATAGAGCAGGAATATTAGAGTTATTATAGAGCAGGAATATTAGCGTTATTATAGAGCAGGAATATTAGCGTTATTATAGAGCAGGAATATTAGCGTTATTATAGAACAGGAATATTAGCGTTATTATAGAGCGGGAATATTAGAGTTATTATAGAGCAGGAATATTAGAGTTATTATAGAGCAGGAATATTAGAGTTATTATAGAGCAGGAATATTAGCGTTATTATAGAGCGGGAATATTAGCGTTATTGTAGAGCAGGAATATTAGAGTTATTATAGAGCGGGAATATTAGAGTTATTATAGAGCGGGAATATTAGCGTTATTATAGAGCAGGAATATTAGCGTTATTATAGAGCGGGAATATTAGCGTTATTATAGAGCGGGAATATTAGCGTTATTATAGAGCGGGAATATTAGAGTTATTATAGAGCGGGAATATTAGAGTTATTATAGAGCGGGAATATTAGCGTTATTATAGAGCAGGAATATTAGCGTTATTATAGAGCGGGAATAATAGAGTTATTATAGAGCGGGAATATTAGCGTTATTATAGAGCGGGAATATTAGAGCTATTATAGAGCGGGAATATTAGAGTTATTATAGAGCGGGGAATATTAGAGTTATTATAGAGCGGGAATATTAGAGTTATTATAGAGTTATTATAGAGCGGGAATATTAGAGTTATTATAGAGCGGGAAAATTAGCGTTATTATAGAGCGGGAATATTAGAGTTATTATAGAGCAGGAATATTAGCGTTAATATAGAGCGGGAATATTAGCGTTATTATAGAGCAGGAATATTAGCCTTATTATAGAGCAGGAATATTAGCGTTATTATAGAGCGAGTAGGAATATTAACGTTATTATAGAGCAGGAATATTAGCGTTATTATAGAGCGGGGATATTAGCGTTATTATAGAGCGGGAATATTAGCGTTATTATAGAGCGGCAATATTAGAGTTATTATAGAGCAGGAATATTAGCGTTATTATAGAGCGGGAATATTAGCGTTATTATAGAGCGGCAATATTAGAGTTATTATAGAGCAGGAATATTAGCGTTATTATAGAGCAGGAATATTAGCGTTATTATAGAGCGGGAATATTAGCGTCATTATAGAGCAGGAATATTAGCGTTATTATAGAGCGGGGAATATTAGCGTTATTATAGAGCGGGAATATTAGAGTTATTATAGAGCAGGAATATTAGAGTTATTATAGAGCAGGAATATTAGTGTTATTATAGAGCAGGAATATTAGCGTTATTATAGAGCAGGAATATTAGTGTTATTATAGAGCAGGAATATTAGCGTTATTATAGAGCAGGAATATTAGCGTTATTATAGAGCGGGGAATATTAGCGTTATTATAGAGCGGGAATATTAGAGTTATTATAGAGCGGGAATATTAGAGTTATTATAGAGCAGGAATATTAGTGTTATTATAGAGCAGGAATATTAGCGTTATTATAGAGCAGGAATATTAGCGTTATTATAGAGCAGGAATATTAGCGTTATTATAGAGCAAGAATATTAGCGTTATTATAGAGCAGGAATATTAGAGTTATTATAGAGCGGGAATATTAGCGTTATTATAGAGCAGGAATATTAGCGTTATTATAGAGCGGGGAATATTAGCGTTATTATAGAGCAGGAATATTAGCGTTATTATAGAGCAGGAATATTAGCGTTATTATAGAGCAGGAATATTAGCGTTATTATAGAGCGGGAATATTAGCGTTATTATAGAGCGGCAATATTAGAGTTATTATAGAGCAGGAATATTAGCGTTATTATAGAGCAGGAATATTAGCGTTATTATAGAGCGGCAATATTAGCGTTATTATAGAGCAGGAATATTAGCGTTATTATAGAGCGGGGAATATTAGCGTTATTATAGAGCGGGAATATTAGAGTTATTATAGAGCAGGAATATTAGCGTTATTATAGAGCAGGAATATTAGAGTTATTATAGAGCGGGGAATATTAGCGTTATTATAGAGCGGGAATATTAGAGTTATTATAGAGCGGGAATATTAGAGTTATTATAGAGCAGGAATATTAGCGTTATTATAGAGCGGGGAATATTAGCGTTATTATAGAGCGGGAATATTAGAGTTATTATAGAGCGGGGAATATTAGCGTTATTATAGAGCGGGAATATTAGAGTTATTATAGAGCAGGAATATTAGCGTTATTATAGAGCAAGAATATTAGCGTTATTATAGAGCAGGAATATTAGCGTTATTATAGAGCGGGGAATATTAGAGTTATTATAGAGCAGGAATATTAGCGTTATTATAGAGCAGGAATATTAGCGTTATTATAGAGCAGGAATATTAGCGTTATTATAGAGCAAGAATATTAGCGTTATTATAGAGCAGGAATATTAGAGTTATTATAGAGCGGGAATATTAGCGTTATTATAGAGCAGGAATATTAGCGTTATTATAGAGCAGGAATATTAGTGTTATTATAGAGCAGGAATATTAGCGTTATTATAGAGCGGGAATATTAGCGTTATTATAGAGCAGGAATATTAGCGTTATTATAGAGCAAGAATATTAGCGTTATTATAGAGCAGGAATATTAGAGTTATTATAGAGCGGGGATATTAGCGTTATTATAGAGCGGGAATATTAGCGTTATTATAGAGCGGCAATATTAGAGTTATTATAGAGCAGGAATATTAGCGTTATTATAGAGCGGGAATATTAGCGTTATTATAGAGCGAGAATATTAGCGTCATTATAGAGCAGGAATATTAGCGTTATTATAGAGCGGGGAATATTAGCGTTATTATAGAGCGGGAATATTAGAGTTATTATAGAGCAGGAATATTAGCGTTATTATAGAGCGGGAATATTAGCGTTATTATAGAGCAGGAATATTAGAGTTATTATAGAGCAGGAATATTAGAGTTATTATAGAGCAGGAATATTAGTGTTATTATAGAGCAGGAATATTAGCGTTATTATAGAGCAGGAATATTAGCGTTATTATAGAGCAGGAATATTAGCGTTATTATAGAGCAGGAATATTAGCGTTATTATAGAGCGGGGAATATTAGCGTTATTATAGAGCGGGAATATTAGAGTTATTATAGAGCGGGAATATTAGAGTTATTATAGAGCAGGAATATTAGTGTTATTATAGAGCAGGAATATTAGCGTTATTATAGAGCAGGAATATTAGCGTTATTATAGAGCAGGAATATTAGCGTTATTATAGAGCAAGAATATTAGCGTTATTATAGAGCAGGAATATTAGAGTTATTATAGAGCGGGAATATTAGCGTTATTATAGAGCAGGAATATTAGCGTTATTATAGAGCGGGGAATATTAGCGTTATTATAGAGCAGGAATATTAGCGTTATTATAGAGCAGGAATATTAGCGTTATTATAGAGCAGGAATATTAGCGTTATTATAGAGCGGGAATATTAGCGTTATTATAGAGCGGCAATATTAGAGTTATTATAGAGCAGGAATATTAGCGTTATTATAGAGCAGGAATATTAGCGTTATTATAGAGCGGGAATATTAGCGTTATTATAGAGCAGGAATATTAGCGTTATTATAGAGCGGGGAATATTAGCGTTATTATAGAGCGGGAATATTAGAGTTATTATAGAGCAGGAATATTAGCGTTATTATAGAGCAGGAATATTAGCGTTATTATAGAGCGGGGAATATTAGCGTTATTATAGAGCGGGAATATTAGAGTTATTATAGAGCGGGAATATTAGAGTTATTATAGAGCAGGAATATTAGCGTTATTATAGAGCGGGGAATATTAGCGTTATTATAGAGCGGGAATATTAGAGTTATTATAGAGCGGGGAATATTAGCGTTATTATAGAGCGGGAATATTAGAGTTATTATAGAGCAGGAATATTAGCGTTATTATAGAGCAAGAATATTAGCGTTATTATAGAGCAGGAATATTAGAGTTATTATAGAGCGGGAATATTAGCGTTATTATAGAGCAGGAATATTAGCGTTATTATAGAGCGGGGAATATTAGAGTTATTATAGAGCAGGAATATTAGCGTTATTATAGAGCAGGAATATTAGCGTTATTATAGAGCAGGAATATTAGCGTTATTATAGAGCAAGAATATTAGCGTTATTATAGAGCAGGAATATTAGAGTTATTATAGAGCGGGAATATTAGCGTTATTATAGAGCAGGAATATTAGCGTTATTATAGAGCAGGAATATTAGTGTTATTATAGAGCAGGAATATTAGCGTTATTATAGAGCGGGAATATTAGCGTTATTATAGAGCAGGAATATTAGCGTTATTATAGAGCAAGAATATTAGCGTTATTATAGAGCAGGAATATTAGAGTTATTATAGAGCGGGAATATTAGCGTTATTATAGAGCAGGAATATTAGCGTTATTATAGAGCGGGGAATATTAGCGTTATTATAGAGCAGGAATATTAGAGTTATTATAGAGCGGGGAATATTAGAGTTATTATAGAGCGGGGAATATTAGCGTTATTATAGAGCAGGAATATTAGAGTTATTATAGAGCGGGAATATTAGAGTTATTATAGAGCGGGAATATTAGAGTTATTATAGAGCGGGAATATTAGCGTTATTATAGAGCGGGGAATATTAGCGTTATTATAGAGCGGGAATATTAGAGTTATTATAGAGCGGTAATATTAGAGTTATTATAGAGCAGGAATATTAGCGTTATTATAGAGCAGGAATATTAGCGTTATTATAGAGCAGGAATATTAGCGGAATATTAGCGTTATTATAGAGCAGGAATATTAGCGTTATTATAGAGCAAGAATATTAGCGTTATTATAGAGCGGGAATATTAGCGTTATTATAGAGCGGCAATATTAGAGTTATTATAGAGCAGGAATATTAGCGTTATTATAGAGCAGGAATATTAGCGTTATTATAGAGCGGGAATATTAGCGTTATTATAGAGCAGGAATATTAGCGTTATTATAGAGCGGGAATATTAGAGTTATTATAGAGCAGGAATATTAGCGTTATTATAGAGCAGGAATATTAGCGTTATTATAGAGCGGGAATATTAGCGTTATTATAGAGCGGCAATATTAGAGTTATTATAGAGCAGGAATATTAGCGTTATTATAGAGCGGGAATATTAGCGTTATTATAGAGCGGGAATATTAGCGTTATTATAGAGCAGGAATATTAGCGTTATTATAGAGCGGGGAATATTAGCGTTATTATAGAGCGGGAATATTAGAGTTATTATAGAGCAGGAATATTAGCGTTATTATAGAGCAGGAATATTAGCGTTATTATAGAGCGGGGAATATTAGCGTTATTATAGAGCGGGAATATTAGAGTTATTATAGAGCGGGAATATTAGAGTTATTATAGAGCAGGAATATTAGAGTTATTATAGAGCGGGGAATATTAGCGTTATTATAGAGCAGGAATATTAGCGTTATTATAGAGCGGGGAATATTAGCGTTATTATAGAGCGGGAATATTAGAGTTATTATAGAGCGGGGAATATTAGCGTTATTATAGAGCGGGAATATTAGAGTTATTATAGAGCAGGAATATTAGCGTTATTATAGAGCAGGAATATTAGCGTTATTATAGAGCGGGGAATATTAGCGTTATTATAGAGCGGGAATATTAGAGTTATTATAGAGCGGGAATATTAGCGTTATTATAGAGCAGGAATATTAGCGTTATTATAGAGCGGGGAATATTAGCGTTATTATAGAGCGGGAATATTAGAGTTATTATAGAGCGGGAATATTAGAGTTATTATAGAGCAGGAATATTAGTGTTATTATAGAGCAGGAATATTAGCGTTATTATAGAGCAGGAATATTAGCGTTATTATAGAGCAGGAATATTAGCGTTATTATAGAGCAAGAATATTAGCGTTATTATAGAGCAGGAATATTAGAGTTATTATAGAGCGGGAATATTAGCGTTATTATAGAGCAGGAATATTAGCGTTATTATAGAGCGGGGAATATTAGAGTTATTATAGAGCAGGAATATTAGCGTTATTATAGAGCAGGAATATTAGCGTTATTATAGAGCAGGAATATTAGAGTTATTATAGAGCGGGAATATGAGAGTTATTATAGAGCAGGAATATTAGCGTTATTATAGAGCGGGAATATTAACGTTTTTATAGAGCAGGAATATTAGAGTTATTATAGAGCGGGAATATTAGCGTTATTATAGAGCAGGAATATTAGCGTTATTGTAGAGCAGGAATATTAGAGTTATTATAGAGCGGGAATATGAGAGTTATTATAGAGCAGGAATATTAGCGTTATTATAGAGCGGGAATATTAGCGTTATTATAGAGCAGGAATATTAGCGTTATTATAGAGCAGGAATATTAGAGTTATTATAGAGCGGGAATATTAGCGTTATTATAGAGCGGGAATATTAGCGTTATTATAGAGCGGGAATATTAGCGTTATTATAGAGCGGGAATATTAGCGGGAATATTAGCGTTATTATAGAGCGGGAATATTAGCGTTATTGTAGAGCAGGAATATTAGAGTTATTATAGAGCGGGAATATTAGAGTTATTATAGAGCGGGAATATTAGCGTTATTATAGAGCAGGAATATTAGCGTTATTATAGAGCGGGAATATTAGAGTTATTATAGAGCGGGAATATTAGCGTTATTATAGAGCGGGAATATTAGAGTTATTATAGAGCGGGAATATTAGAGTTATTATAGAGCGGGAATATTAGAGTTATTATAGAGCGGGAATATTAGCGTTATTATAGAGCGGGAATATTAGCGGGAATATTAGCGTTATTATAGAGCGGGAATATTAGCGTTATTGTAGAGCAGGAATATTAGAGTTATTATAGAGCGGGAATATTAGAGTTATTATAGAGCGGGAATATTAGCGTTATTATAGAGCAGGAATATTAGCGTTATTATAGAGCGGGAATATTAGAGTTATTATAGAGCGGGAATATTAGCGTTATTATAGAGCGGGAATATTAGAGTTATTATAGAGCGGGAATATTAGAGTTATTATAGAGCGGGAATATTAGAGTTATTATAGAGCGGGAATATTAGCGTTATTATAGAGCGGGAATATTAGAGTTATTATAGAGCGGGAATATTAGTGTTATTATAGAGCGGGAATATTAGCATTATTATAGAGCGGGAATATTAGAGTTATTATAGAGCGGGAATATTAGAGTTATTATAGAGCGGGATTATTAGCGTTATTCTAGAGCGGGAATATTAGAGTTATTATAGAGCGGGAATATTAGAGTTATTATAGAGCGGGAATATTAGAGTTATTATAGAGCGGGAATATTAGAGTTATTATAGAGCAGGAATATTAGCGTTATTATAGAGCGGGAATATTAGCGTTATTATAGAGCAGGAATATTAGCGTTATTATAGAGCGGGAATAATAGAGTTATTATAGAGCGGGAATATTAGCGTTATTATAGAGCGGGAATATTAGAGCTATTATAGAGCGGGAATATTAGTGTTATTATAGAGCAGGAATATTAGCGTTATTATAGAGCAGGAATATTAGAGTTATTATAGAGCAGGAATATTAGAGTTATTATTAGAGTTATTATAGAGCAGGAATATTAGAGTTATATAGAGCAGGATTAGAGTTATTATAGAGCGGGAATATTAGAGTTATTATAGAGCGGGAATATTAGCGTTATTATAGAGCAGGAATATTAGCGTTATTATAGAGCAGGAATATTAGTGTTATTATAGAGCGGGAATATTAGCGTTATTATAAAGCAGGAATATTAGAGTTATTATAGAGCAGGAATATTAGAGTTATTATTAGAGTTATTATAGAGCAGGAATATTAGCGTTATTACAGAGCAGGAATATTAGCGTTATTATAGAGCGGGAATATTAGCGTTATTAAAGAGCAGGAATATTAGAGTTATTATAGAGCAGGAATATTAGCGTTATTATAGAGCAGGAATATTAGCTTTATTATAGAGCAGGAATATTAGAGTTATTATAGAGCGGGAATATTAGAGTTATTATAGAGCGGGAATATTAGAGTTATTATAGAGCGGGAATATTAGCGTTATTATAGAGCGGGAATATTAGAGTTATTATAGAGCAGGAATATTAGCGTTATTATAGAGCAGGAATATTAGAGTTATTATAGAGCAGGAATATTAGTGTTATTATAGAGCAGGAATATTAGAGTTATTATAGAGCAGGAATATTAGTGTTATTATAGAGCAGGAATATTAGAGTTATTATAGAGCAGGAATATTAGTGTTATTATAGAGCAGGAATATTAGAGTTATTATAGAGCGGGAATATTAGAGTTATTATAGAGCAGGAATATTTGAGTTATTATAGAACGGGAATATTAGAGTTATTATAGAGCGGGAATATTAGCGTTATTATAGAGCGGGAATATTAGAGTTATTATAGAGCAGGAATATTAGCGTTATTATAGAGCAGGAATATTAGAGTTATTATAGAGTCATTATAGAGCAGGAATATTAGAGTTATTATAGAGTCATTATAGAGCAGGAATGTTAGAGTTATTATTAGAGTTATTATAGAGCAGGAATATTAGAGTTATTATAGAGCGGGAATATTAGAGTTATTATAGAGCAGGAATATTAGCGTTATTATAGAGCAGAAATATTAGTGTTATTATAGAGCAGGAATATTAGAGTTATTATAGAGCGGGAATATTAGAGTTATTATAGAGCAGGAATATTTGAGTTATTATAGAGCGGGAATATTAGAGTTATTATAGAGCGGGAATATTAGCGTTATTATAGAGCGGGAATATTAGAGTTATTATAGAGCAGGAATATTAGCGTTATTATAGAGCAGGAATATTAGCTTTATTATAGAGCAGGAATATTAGAGTTATTATAGAGCGGGAATATTAGAGTTATTATAGAGCGGGAATATTAGAGTTATTATAGAGCGGGAATATTAGCTTTATTATAGAGCAGGAATATTAGAGTTATTATAGAGCGGGAATATTAGAGTTATTATAGAGCGGGAATATTAGAGTTATTATAGAGCGGGAATATTAGAGTTATTATAGAGCGGGAATATTAGTGTTATTAAAGAGCAGGAATATTAGCTTTATTATAGAGCAGGAATATTAGCTTTATTATAGAGCAGGAATATTAGAGTTATTATAGAGCGGGAATATTAGAGTTATTATAGAGCGGGAATATTAGAGTTATTATAGAGCGGGAATATTAGCGTTATTATAGAGCGGGAATATTAGAGTTATTATAGAGCAGGAATATTAGCGTTATTATAGAGCAGGAATATTAGAGTTATTATAGAGCAGGAATATTAGTGTTATTATAGAGCAGGAATATTAGAGTTATTATAGAGCAGGAATATTATTGTTATTATAGAGCAGGAATATTAGAGTTATTATAGAGCAGGAATATTAGTGTTATTATAGAGCAGGAATATTAGAGTTATTATAGAGCGGGAATATTAGAGTTATTATAGAGCAGGAATATTTGAGTTATTATAGAGCGGGAATATTAGAGTTATTATAGAGCGGGAATATTAGCGTTATTATAGAGCGGGAATATTAGAGTTATTATAGAGCAGGAATATTAGCGTTATTATAGAGCAGGAATATTAGAGTTATTATAGAGCAGGAATATTAGAGTTATTATTAGAGTTATTATAGAGCAGGAATATTAGAGTTATTATAGAGCGAGAATATTAGAGTTATTATAGAGCAGGAATATTAGCGTTATTATAGAGCAGAAATATTAGTGTTATTATAGAGCAGGAATATTAGAGTTATTATAGAGCGGGAATATTAGAGTTATTATAGAGCAGGAATATTTGAGTTATTATAGAGCGGGAATATTAGAGTTATTATAGAGCGGGAATATTAGCGTTATTATAGAGCGGGAATATTAGAGTTATTATAGAGCAGGAATATTAGCGTTATTATAGAGCAGGAATATTAGAGTTATTATAGAGCAGGAATATTAGAGTTATTATTAGAGTTATTATAGAGCAGGAATATTAGAGTTATTATAGAGCGGGAATATTAGAGTTATTATAGAGCAGGAATATTAGCATTATTGTAGAGCAGAAATATTAGAGTTATTATAGAGCAGGAATATTAGAGTTATTATAGAGCGGGAATATTAGCGTTATTATAGAGCGGCAATATTAGAGTTATTATAGAGCGGGAATATTAGAGTTATTACAGAGCGGGAATATTAGCGTTATTATAGAGCGGCAATATTAGAGTTATTATAGAGCAGGAATATTAGCGTTATCATAGAGCAGGAATATTAGCGTTATTATAGAGCAGGAATATTAGCGTTATTATAGAGCGGGAATATTAGCGTTATTATAGAGCGGGAATATTAGCGGGAATATTAGCGTTATTATAGAGCGGGGATATTAGCGTTATTATAGAGCGGGAATATTAGAGTTATTATAGAGCGGCAATATTAGAGTTATTATAGAGCAGGAATATTAGCGTTATTATAGAGCGGGAATATTAGAGTTATTATAGAGCGGGGATATTAGCGTTATTATAGAGCGGGAATATTAGCGTTATTATAGAGCGGCAATATTAGAGTTATTATAGAGCAGGAATATTATCGTTATTATAGAGCGGGAATATTAGCGTTATTATAGAGCGGCAATATTAGAGTTATAATAGAGCAGGAATATTAGCGTTATTATAGAGCAGGAATATTAGCGTTATTATAGAGCGGGAATATTAGCGTTATTATAGAGCAGGAATATTAGCGTTATTATAAAGCAGGAATATTAGCGTTATTATAGAGCGGGAATATTAGCGTTATTATAGAGCGGCAATATTAGAGTTATAATAGAGCAGGAATATTAGCGTTATTATAGAGCAGGAATATTAGCGTTATTATAGAGCAGGAATATTAGCGTTATTATAGAGCAGGAATATTAGAGTTATTATAGAGCGGGAATATTAGCGTTATTATAGAGCGGGAATATTAGCGTTATTATAAAGCAGGAATATTAGCGTTATTATAGAGCGGGAATATTAGAGTTATTATAGAGCGGGAATATTAGCGTTATTATAGAGCGGGAATATTAGCGTTATTATAGAGCGGGAATATTAGCGGGAATATTAGCCTTATTATAGAGCGGGAATATTAGCGTTATTGTAGAGCAGGAATATTAGAGTTATTATAGAGCGGGAATATTAGAGTTATTATAGAGCGGGAATATTAGCGTTATTATAGAGCACGAATATTAGCGTTATTATAGAGCGGGAATATTAGAGTTATTATAGAGCGGGAATGGGAATATTAGAGTTATTATAGAGCGAGAATATTAGAGTTATTATAGAGCGGGAATATTAGAGTTATTATAGAGCGGGAATATTAGCGTTATTATAGAGTTATTATAGAGCAGGAATATTAGAGTTATTATAGAGCGGGAATATTAGCGTTATTATAGAATTATTATAGAGCAGGAATATTAGAGTTATTATAGAGCGGGAATATTAGCGTTATTATAGAGTTATTATAGAGCAGGAATATTAGAGTTATTATAGAGCAGGAATATTAGCGTTATTATAGAGTTATTATAGAGCAGGAATATTAGAGTTATTATAGAGCAGGAATATTAGCGTTATTATAGAGCAGGAATATTAGAGTTATTATAGAGCAGGAATATTAGTTATTATAGAGCAGAGTCTCTCGCGCTTGAATGTTTTAAAATCACATTAAATCACTTGTTCTGTGAGTGCTTTGGATGTGTGTGCATCACAGGAAAGTGTGTGTCGTCTCCCGCTTGAATTGTTTAAAGTCATATTGAAATGCTCACAAAGGAATCGATAAGAAGAATCGAAATTTAAATTTTATAACACATATCTGATTCCTGACCCTCTCTGGGACACATCTAATGTCATATCAGGTATAAGGTTTGTTTAGTTGGATCTCAGACACAAACTAAAAGACACAAAACTCCCGTTTGGCTTTCACTGGGTCCGGTGAGGAGACCAGCGGCTCGACTTCCAGCGTAACGTTACTTACGGCCAGATCCTGCACTAGCTTCTCCTCAAACGAGTACATCTCGGCCTCGATCCAGAGCCGCTGGTATCCGGTGAGGAACAGGTTAATGGAGCGATGCCTGAGACGGGACAGCAGGAGGAGACAGGGTTAACATAGCAACGGTTGCCAGGGCGAGGAGACAGGGTTAACATAGCAACAGGGTTGTCAGGGCGAGGCTAGGGAAACAGGAAGTGCTGGAGGGTCAGTTAGTTAGTTAGTTAGGGTTCATCTGACAGGTCATCGTGTAGATGTGACATCAAAGATCTATAAAACTTTAAAGACGTCATATTGTGTGTTTTTGGTCTCTTCTAGAACTGTAATGTTTATTATTTTCCTCATATCCTCCATTGTTGCGGCTTCTCTCTTCCCAATAACGCTCTGTTTACTTCCTGTCTCTATGAAGCTCCTCCTCCTGAAAAGCAGTGTTGTGATTGGTCCAGCGCTTTGGGTGTGTTTGGGAAATGCCCCGCCCCTTACCATAACCCACAGTTTCAATCAAAGACTGTAAAAAAATAAGCCCATCTTAAATAATCGGCATCTTGGCCGCGCGTCACTCCCGGATAAACGAACATGTGCAGAGGCGGATTAGCTGAGGTGACGTGATGCTAACACACAGCAGTGACATCAGCGGCAATCCACCTGTCACTCAAGTGGCCACGCCCTTAATTATGCACAACTTTAAGCAGAACGCTGAGGAGGGGGCGTTCACATTAATGCACTTCACCTCCCTGTCTCTGTCTTGAAACCAACACGGAAGTGAATTAAACTGCAATTCAACGCCTGGCCGCTTGAGGCTGGCAGCAAAAGTGAGTCAAATCTGTATCTCGCCCATGTTAAAATGCCCAACTTTACAGCAGAAAAAAATATGTTTACAGCCTGGAGCAAAAAGTGGCTTTGGTCTATATAGCTAATTTTGCCCTTCATGACAACCTTGAGGGGGGTGAATTTTTTTATAACTCATCTGTTTAAATTATATTAAGCCTTATATGTCTGCATAATTAAGGGTGTGGCCACTTGAGTGACAGGTGGATTGCGGCTGCTGTCACTGCTAGCGTTTGTCTGCTGTGTTAGCGCCACCATCAGCTAATCCCAGCCGCTGCTGTACTTGACATCTCTGCCGTGTGTGTGCTTTTTTCTGGAATATTTCATACAATTTAATACACAATTACATTCTCTGATCATACCTTCGCCCACGCCTTTGTATTCCGTCGTTGTCGAGTATGGAGTGAACAACCAGCGCTGTATTTCCAGTTGTTTTCCTCGCATGCACTAAAGGATGTCTGACAATTTCGTTGCTTTTTGGAGTTTAGATTTAAAAACGTCTATAGATATACACACTCGTTATGCGGTACTGATGCTCTCACGGAACAGATATGCTTATTTAACTTTTGTGTTAAATAAAAAGCACCGTCAGATGAAATCCTGCAAGTGTCAGTGCTTTCTCTCCGTCCAGGCAATAGGTGCACACCCTTGAATGAGCGCGGATTTCGAGTGCATTTACTTGAACTTCTGAGGTAATATATTTGATTTAACCCATTTGAGAAATTGAGAGGCGGCCAAAATCAGATTTTAAAATGGACTGAATATGATTAAAGCTCTTTACGAACTTGACGTGCGATGTCGCGCTGACTGACATGTATGCGCATGAAACACTCGCACAAGCTCAGAGCAATATTATAAGTTACTGCATGATAATACATTTTTAACTACCAGAATAATAATGCATCACGATACACAGTCTCAGTTTTAGTTATGTTTAGTTTTAGTTATAGCTTTACTTCTTCAATCAGTTGTCACTTTATAGCACCTCAGCTCCACCCGCGTCCCGCCTCTTTGCCCATTTCGGTTATCCGGGAGTGACGCGCTGCCAAGATGGCGACGGTCGGCTACGCCCACTTTAGGCTTCAAAAACCATAGATATCACATAGAGAGTGATGTCTATGTCAAAAACGGCCTTCAGAAACCACGCACACTACGTCCATTCTTTTTTTTTTTACAGTCTATGGTACCAATACAAATGAAACATCTCCAGTTAACTAACAGAGCATTCATTTTGTTCGTTTGTCAAATAAGAGTTGTTCTACCGCTGAAATGTGTTGTTTTTTTAATCAAGTGATGGAAGTGCTCGTGGATATGTTGTCTTGTGGCTCGCGCAGTCTTCACTCGGACGCGCGCTTCAATCCGTTGCGGAGACTGACGTTTCGTTCTGTGAAAAACAGTGCAACGGTCAGTGCATCACGTGATCAACTGCTAAATTCAAACGTGCTTTCGCGCGTTGGCTGGCGCTTCAAATATTCAATGTTTTCAACCAAATAATGTTTATTTTAGGTTTCAGGCATTTAAATACACATAAGTACGAGCAAAAAAATGATTTTGAGTTTGTAAACTAACTAACTAACACTAATGTCTATGGAAGCGGCAATAATAATCCTTTAAATTATAATAAAACGACACGTGTTATTCATGTCAGATACACATTGTGTAAGTAGCTTTACATTTTGCCCTATTCTTCTCCCAGTTCACCGGCCACTTACTTTCATGTATTTCGTGATAAGTGGAGAAACTGGCGTGTTGTAAATCCAACAGATCCGATTCTCGGAACTGTGGCACAAACCAACATGGCGCCGCCCATTGCGCATACAGCTCAACTAACGCGATCGTTATAAAGGTGTTTAAACAACAAAACACATCCACTTGCGATAATCGGAATATCAGTGCTTCATGCAATAGCCAATACATTTGTGAATATTGTGAATAAAAAAGGAAAAATGACATAAAAGCAGATCATCATTCATTCAGCGCTGTGTTGTGGTTGCGCTGCGTCACGTGACAAGCAATGACGCATCACCATGGAAACATTAAAGTGACCGATTCTAAACGGTCGCCTTGAAAAACTCACGCTGGGAGGTCAGTTAGAATATTTTAAAATTACGTGTGAAAGAGTTAACTAAAATATTAATTTAGCTTAATATTCACAAAAATAAGAAGATGTGAAAATTTAATTGGCAAATGTGATCTTTATGTAGCATATTTTATCAGTAAAATCCCGTTTACATTCATGGTTATCTGAGGGGGCGGGAGAGTCCCGTTGGTTTCAACACACTACTAACTAACTCACCAGGCCCCGCCCCTTTATGTATTAATTATTATAATGAGGAATATTGTGATGTGTTCATTCCCGGAAGAAACTCAAGATACAATGGAGGCGTTTCAGGAGTTCAGAAACACTGATATAGAGAAGAACTGGAGCTTTTTCATGATCAAACATCAACTTTACAGACTGTAACATCTGAGATGACCCGTCAGACGGTTACCGTCCAAACCATGGCTCAGAAACCGGGGTTTCCGCGAGCAAAGCAGGCGTTGTCTGAGCGCTACGTTACCGTTAGCACAGCGAGCAGACAGACATTGTCAGAACACTCAAGAATTCTGCCCAGCCAAATGTGTTGGTAGGAATTCAGGAAGTAATTATTAATTTTGTGCCTGAGAACAGGAATGTGAGGTGGAGAGGAAACAAGACACAAATCTGAGTCACAGTTACACACGAGTATTAAAGAACAATAACACTCGGCTATCAGTAAAAATTAGTGCTGGGCAACGATTAATCGCATATCCAAAATAAAAGTTTGTTTACAGAATATATGTGTGTATAATATATGCATATGTGTGTATTTATATACGAAAAATTATACAAAGTACACACACATATTATGTAAACACAAACTTTTATTTTGGATGCGATTAATCGTTGCCCAGCATTAGTTAAAATCATATCGACAAAATACTTCGGTTTACAGCGAAAGGACATACAGTATGAGATAAAACAACATTCAAACTGTACAAAAATATTATTAATAATAATACATTTTTAACAATCCATTTTTTTTGTTTGAATATATTTGCAAACTAAATCTATTAAATAAATTAAACTTTAAAAACAATTATATATACATACACAGAGATAAATTATATATATATATGTGAAAAAAAATATATGTATAAAAGTGTGCATATAACAAACACTTAAAGGGGCTTTTTGCAAGAGTTTTTTTGTATTAATCTCTCTTTTATTGTCATTGTGTGAACAGCTTGTAACGAGACTGATGTTTATGTGAAGAACTCGTTCTGGTTTTACAGTAAAAAATCAAAAGCATGAGCCGTTCCCGAGAGCCTCTTCTGTTCCATCGCACATGAAACTAATGCTTATACAATGTTCAGGATTACGCAGAAAGAGCCGTTCTGCACTGTAACGTCAGTCAAAGAAAAGATTCATTCAAACTATAGTCTCACAGTCAGATCTATATCATCTCAAATATACCGTATAATCAGACTATCATAACAGTGTGATTTTACTGTCGACAGATCTCAGATCTGCTGTGAACATCCACATCTCTACGATCAGGTGCTTTCTCAGCTCATTTTTGTAGTGTGTTTATTGTATTATTGAGAGGAAAGTGCAGCATTTATTACATATTCATATAATCGTCTCTCAGCAGTTTATCATTGCAAAGGTATTTCCAACTTCTTTTTACTTCTAAGCAAAGAATGAAAGAACGCATCGCATCCAGTCTCGTGTGTTACGAGTGTCTCTGCAGTTCACTGAACGGCCACCGGTGGCGCTGAAAACAAGGGTTTCTAAATTCTACATACAGCCCCTTTAAACATGTTTATCAAATTTATTACATTTGCAAAAAAAAATTCAAGTGGATTGTTACAAACAAAAATGTATCATTCATATTAGATTAAAAAATAACCACTCATGTATTATACAATCAAATGGATTGATTGGAGTTAAAATAAAATAAAAAAGTAAAGTTTGATTTCTAAGGCAATCACACACACATGGAGCTCAGCCTCTGCTCATGGTTTGGGCCTCGATGTGACGAGCGATCAGAATCAGAGGAGTCAATGACAGACAGAGATGGATGGATGGATGGATGGATGATGGATGGATGATGGATAGATGGATGGATGATGATGATGGATGGATGGATGGATGATGGGTGGATGGATGGATGATGATGGATGGATGGATGATGGACGATGGATGATGGGTAGATGGATGGATGATGGATAGATGGATGGATGGATGATGGATAGATGGATGGATGGATGATGGTAGATGGATGGATGATGGTAGATGGATGGATGGATGATGGTAGATGGATGGATGGATGATGGTAGATGGATGAATGATGGATAGATAGATGGATGGATGGATGATGGTAGATGGATGGATGATGGATAGATGGATGATGGATGGATGGATGGATAGATGGATGGATGATGGGTAGATGGATGGATGGATGGATGGATGATGGGTGGATGGATGGATGATGATGGATGGATGGATGATGGACGATGGATGATGGGTAGATGGATGGATGATGGATAGATGGATGGATGGATGATGGATAGATGGATGGATGGATGATGGTAGATGGATGGATGATGGTAGATGGATGGATGGATGATGGTAGATGGATGGATGGATGATGGTAGATGGATGGATGGATGATGGTAGATGGATGAATGATGGATAGATAGATGGATGGATGGATGATGGTAGATGGATGGATGATGGATAGATGGATGGAAGGATGGATGGATGGATGATGGTAGATGGATGGATGGATGATGGTAGATGGATGAATGATGGATAGATAGATGGATGGATGGATGACGGTAGATGGATGGATGATGGTAGATGGATGGATGGATGATGGTAGATGGATGAATGATGGATAGATAGATGGATGGATGGATGATGGTAGATGGATGGATGATGGACAGATGGATGGATGGATGGATGGATGGATGATGGTAGATGGATGGATGGATGATGGTAGATGGATGAATGATGGATAGATAGATGGATGGATGGATGATGGTAGATGGATGGATGATGGATAGATGGATGGATGGATGGATGGATGGATGGATGATGGTAGATGGATGGATGGATGATGGTAGATGGATGAATGATGGATAGATGGATGGATGGATGGATGATGGGTAGATGGATGGATGATGGATGGATGATGGATAAGATGGATGGATGGATGATGGTAGATGGATGGATGATGGGTAGATGGATGGATGGAGGATGGGTAGATGGATGGATGATGGATAAGATGGATGGATGGATGATGGTAGATGGATGGATGATGGATAAGATGGATGGATGGATGATGGTAGATGGATGGATGGATGATGGGCGATGGATGATGGGTAGATGGATGGATGATGGATGGATGATGGATAAGATGGATGGATGGAGGATGGGTAGATGGATGGATGATGGATAGATGGATGGATGGATAGATAGATAGTGTTACCTGGGAAGGTTGTATAGTGGAGCCATCCTGAAGCACGCCACCACTGCTCTCTTCCTCTGCTTAGACAACAGCTTCTGCCAAACACACTTCTTAGAGCGCAGCGGCTGCTCGACCTGCAAAACGTTACAGTGAGGGAGTGTGTGTGTGTGTGTGTGTGTGTGTGTGTGTGTGTGTGTGTGAGATGATGTGTGTGTGTGTGTGTATGTGAGATGACGTGTGTGTGTGTGTGTATGTGTGTGTGTGTGTGTGTGAGAGAGATGACGTGTGTGTGTGTGTGTGAGAGAGATGACGTGTGTGTGTGTGTGTGAGAGAGATGACGTGTGTGTGTGTGTGTGTGTGTGATGACGTGTGTGTGTGTGTGTGTGTGTGATGACGTGTGTGTGTGTGTGTGTGAGAGAGATGACGTGTGTGTGTGTGTGTGTGTGTGATGACGTGTGTGTGTGTGTGATGACGTGTGTGTGTGTGTGATGACGTGTGTGTGTGTGTGTGATGACGTGTGTGTGTGTGTGTGTGTGTGTGTGTGATGACGTGTGTGTGTGTGTGTTGATGACCTGCTCGAGGTGGAACACAGCGGCTGAGATGCTCTGGATTCTCTCGATGCTTCTCTCCGGATCGGGACTTTCCTCTGTTTTCACCATCACATCTTTATACAGGTGGAGCTGCCACTGAACTGCAGGATCCTCAGACTGAGTGTGTGAACACAAGAGATGGATGAGAGTGTGTGTGTGTGTGTGAGTGAGAGAGTGAGTGTGAGTGTGTATTTCATGGACTGACCTTCTCCTTCAGGTGCAGGTTCTGTCTGATGTGCTCCTTCACCTCCTCATCTGTGTCCTTCTACACATCCAAAACAAAACCACCCCATCACACACACGAATCACACCTGTGACCCCAGTGACCCCTGACCCCAGTGACCCGTACCAGGCCGTATCGTGTCTTGGCCAGCAGGATGAGCTCCTGGTCTCCCGGCGTACACATGTTCAGGCCGATGGGCAACATCTTCTTCAGCGCCGCCACGATCAGAGACGTTTGGACCGAGTAAAAGTCTCCTCGACGCTTCTTGTGCTTCCGTTCCTGATCCTGACCTCCGGACTGATAGAGAGACACACACGCACGCGCACACACACACACGCACGCACGCGCACACACACTCACACACACAGGCACACACGTGCGCACACGCACACACACACACGCACACATACACACACGCACGCGCACACGTGCGCACACACACACACGCACGCGCACACACACACGCATGCGCACACACACTCACACACACACGCAGGCACACACGTGCGCACACGCACACACACACACACACGCACACACACACACGCACGCGCACACACACTCACACACACGCAGGCACACACGTGCGCACACACACACACACACGCGCGCACACACACTCACACACGCAGGCACACGCACACACACACGCAGGCACACACACACAAAATCGCACGTACACACACGTACACGCGCACACACACGCACACACACACAAGCGCACACACAGTCAAGAAACATGGGGAAAAAAATCAAAATCAAAGTAGATTGTACTTTACATAAAGTAAAAAAAAGCAGATTTATTACGACCATTTACAGATTTTTTTGCATTGCGACTATTGTCATGAAAATTGTCCTAATTTCCCATTTAAATCACATTACTTTAATGTAAAAAAACTAAATATTTAAATAATTACATAAATATATATTCATATATTAATATATATATATTATATAAATATCATTACCATTAAATGGTAATGTTTCTTATCTCCCTCCTAATCACATTATAATAAATAAATGTACATATATAATATAAGGCCACGTCGCTAGAGAGGCCAATCTACTTCGAGTGATCTAAACAAGCCAATCTCTGGCATCAGCTGCCCAGCCTCGGTATATAATGAGCAGCAGGGGCGGTTGCACTTCAGACATGCTATCTTTTGGCTGTTGCTTAGTAGAGGAGTTTGACCATAGACTCGCAGCACTTCAACACGCGTGTTTTTCCCGCTTGGCACGCCGACCGCACGTGACATGGGGGTTGGCAGCATCGACGATTCCATTTTTTTTAATTCGAAGCTCGAGATTGTGAATTAATTTCGGTGACACCCTTAGTTACCATATGTAACCGAGGCGTTCCTCTTCAGTCGACGCCACGTCGAAACTACGGGGGGGGGGGGTAATCCACCAGCCGGAAGCTGAAGCCTCGCGGGAGCCGCCAGTGTAGCAGAACTCCTGCTGTTAGCGTTCCACTGACTCACATTCATTTTGGCGTCACTTTGACAGCGAATAACTTTACATCTGAGGCGTCCAAAGACTTCATTTGTCCATTATTCATTTCTAAAGAAACACGACAATGTATAAAAGGCTCCATTACTTTGTATCTTACGTTATGGCCCTGTAGAAGCCGTTTTTGTAAAAAATAGGCTAACGATTGTGTCATAACCACGCGACTCTCTGTCGCACAATAGAGAAATTACCGTATAGACATGAGGAGAACCTCAAGGCAATCTGTTACTGTCTATGAGGCAATCGGGGGGAAACTGAGGCATAAAGTCAAGGAGAAGCCCATAGATAGAGAGTCCATAAAAGCAACGGGACAAAATATTTCAACAACGTTTTTGAGGAACTCGGTGATTCAGATTTGTCTTGCCACAGCTACTAGAAGATTTACAACTGTCAGACTGTCGTCACACTCAGCTCGAGCCTGCAGTCGCTCAGCCGTCAGACAGGAAGTGCAATAATCGGGCTTCAGTCTTCTCCGCTGAAATCAACGGGTCGCTGTGTCCATTTCTTTTACTGTCTACGGTCGAAACCGGCGAATATGAATCCCTCCCAGGCTCTCGTCTTGACTTCAGTCCTGATAGCATGTCTGAAGTGCAACCGCCCCTGCTGCTCATTATATACCGAGGCTGGGCAGCTGATGCCAGAGATTGGCTTGTTTAGATCACTCGAAGTAGATTGGCCTCTCTAGCGAGATTCCTATTCGTCGTCTCGACGTGGCGTCAACTGACCGACTGAAGAGGAACTAGTGTTGTGTTTGTGACATTCACTCTCCTGATAAAATGATACAAATACAGATAAACTTGTTTAATGCAACAGAAAATAACCTGAGAGATTAACAACATCTGTACAAGCTTCTGCTGTGCGGATGAATATTCATAAACAATATTTAACAAGAAAACAGACAAACACACACACACACTCAGCAGAACGACACAAACACCAGCGACGACAACATCTGACATATGAGACGCTGCAAAACATTGACACATCTTCATCATCATCTTCTCCATTATCTTCATCATCTTCGTCATCATCCTCATCTTCATCATCTTCATCCTCATCTTCTCCATCATCATCATCTCCATCATCCTCATCTTCATCATCATCCTCATCTCCATCATCCTAATCCTCATCATCCTCATCTTCATCATCCTAATCCTCATCTTCATCATCATCATCTTCATCATCATCAAGACAGATCAAACACTGACACATCATCATCATCTTCTCCATTATCTTCATCATCTTCGTCATCATCATCTCCATCATCCTCATCTTCATCATCCTCATCTTCATCATCCTAATCCTCATCTTCATCATCATTTCCATCATCATCATCATCTCCATCATTCTAATCCTCATCATCCTCATCTTCATCTTCATCATCATCATCTTCATCATCATCAAGACAGATCAAACACTGACACATCATCATCATCATCATCTTCTCCATTATCTTCATCATCTTCGTCATCATCCTCATCTTCATCATCTTCATCATCATCCTCATCTTCTCCATCATCTTCATCATCATCATCCTCATCTTCATCATCCTCATCTTCATCATCATCTCCATCATCCTCATCTTCTCCATCATCTTCATCATCATCATCCTCATCTTCTCCATCATCCTCATCTTCTCCATCATCCTCATCTTCTCCATCATCCTCATCTTCATTATCATCATCCTCATCTTCTCCATCATCCTCATCTTCATCATCATCATCCTCATCTTCATCATTCTCATCTTCATCCTCATCTCCATCATCCTAATCATCTTCATCTTCATCACTAACGGAGGAGTCGATCTCAATCCGCTGCTGTTATTCTTCAGTAAAACTAGGAAAAATGGCTTTAGTTCATTGCAATAAAGCTGAAATAAAACTAAATAAAATATAAATATTAGGTGGAAAACTAAAATTATAAATTCTAAATTATAATTAAAGATATAAATTGTGATTTAAATAAATGCCGGGTTTGCTGTGCTTGTTTGTACAGCTACAAAATTTGCTCAAAATTTTGTGATTATATATCAATATGGCTATATTATATATAATAATAATTTTTTTTTGCATTACTGTAATAATGTGATTTGGAAGGAGACAAACAATTAAATATTTATATATATATTTCTTTTTCTCATTACAGTAATGTGAGACATTGGGTTATAAAGGTTATAAAAATAAGGTCACATTGCAAAACTAAATAGTATATTTTATACTATTTTAGTGTACTATTTACTGTAAATAAATTATTACTTTCATTTATTTTTTTATTTACTACATAAAAACTTAAAACCAAGAAATAAATCTTTGATACAAAATAAGTTTAAGGTGAAATTGAAAAAAAAACAGCACACAACAAAATTACAGAAACTTTAAAACTAAAATATGAAAATATTGATGAATACTATTATAGTATGTATATATATATATATATATATATATATATATATATAAATCCTAAATGCCTCAAACTGACGGCTCTAATATTGTTCCTGCTGATGTTTAGAGACACAGAAGAGCTTCTGATGAAGCAGAGCGACGGAGACAGAAGAAACACACACACACACACACACACACACGAGCGTTGCAGGGTAACTCATGCATCTGACGTGTTTCAGCTCATGCACGCTCACTGTACCTTGGGTAAGAAAGACTGTGCATGAAGGAGAAAGACAAAACAAGCACAAGCCGTTATTAATAATACAGTTCACACAGGAAACAGTTCATCATCGACGTCAAAAGATCATCATGTGAATTCACACAGTCAATTTTAACTATTAATATTAATATTTTCCATTTCCTGTGAGAGTTATTTAATTATTTTGGATATAAAGTGATTGAAACAAAAGCTATACAAGTTCTGTTGATATAGCTTTGTATTAATAAACGCATGCATTTAGTCATCGAGGTCGATGTGTTTATAATGTGGCATTTGTTCTCCTGGGAAAACAAATCTAACAGAGTAATGGAGCAGCGAAGGAAGATTAATCACGAGCAGATTAACATGTGGTATTAGTAGGTGACGGCTGGTTTATTGTGGGGACGTGCAGATTAAATACAGAGCGAGAATAATAACAGAGAGAGAGTGAGAGAGAGTGAGTGAATGAGAGAGAGAGAGAGTGAGTGAGAGAGAGAGAAAAATAACAGAGAGAGTGAATGAGAGAGAGTGAGAGTGAGTGTGAGAGAGAGTGAGTGAGTGAGAGAGAGAGAGAGAAATAACAGAGGGTGAGAGAGTGAGTGAATGAGAGAGAGAGTGAGAGAGAGAGAAATAACAGAGAGAGAGTGAGTGTGAGAGAGTGAGTGAGAGAGAGAGAAAAATAACAGAGAGAGAGTGAATGAGAGAGAGTGAGTGAGTGTGAGAGAGTGAGTGAGTGTGTGTGAGACAGAGAGAGATTAAGATTAATCACAAGCAGATTAGCATGTGGTATTAGTAGGTGACGGCTGGTTTATTGTGGGGACGTGCAGATTAAATAGAGAGAGAGAGAGAGAGAGAGAGAGTGAGAGAGAGTGAGTGAGAGAGAAAGTGAGAGAGTGAGTGTGAGAGAGAGTGAGTGAGAGAGAGAGTGAGTGAGAAAGTGAGTGAGAGAGTGTGAGAGAGAGAGAGTGAGAGAGAAAGTGAGTGAGTGTGAGAGTGAGTGTTTGAGTGTGAGAGAGAAAGTGAGAGTGAGTGAGTGTGAGAGTGAGTGAGAGAGAGTGAGAGAGAAAGTGAGAGAGTGAGTGTGTGAGAGAGTGAGTGAGAGAGAAAGTGAGTGAGTGTGAGAGTGAGTGTTTGAGTGTGAGAGAGAAAGTGAGAGTGAGTGAGTGTGAGAGTGAGAGAGAGTGAGAGAGAAAGTGAGAGAGTGAGTGTGTGAGAGAGTGAGTGAGAGAGAAAGTGAGTGAGTGTGAGAGAGAGTGAGAGAGAGAGAGAGAGAGTGAGAGAGAAAGTGAGAGTGAGTGAGAGAGAAAGTGAGTGAGTGTGAGAGAAAGTGTTTGAGTGTGAGAGAGAGTGTTTGAGTGTGAGAGAGAAAGTGAGAGTGAGTGAGTGTGAGAGTGAGTGAGAGAGAGTGAGAGAGAAAGTGAGAGAGTGAGTGTGTGAGAGAGTGAGTGAGAGAGAAAGTGAGTGAGTGAGAGAGAAAGTGAGTGAGTGTGAGAGAGTGAGTGAGAAAGTGAGAGAGTGAGTGTGTGAGAGAGTGAGTGAGAGAGAAAGTGAGTGAGTGTGAGAGAGAGTGAGTGAGTGTTTGAGTGTGAGAGAGAAAGTGAGAGAGTGAGTGAGTGTGTGAGTGTGAGAGAGAGTGAGTGAGAGAGAAAGTGAGTGAGTGTGAGAGAGTGTTTGAGTGTGAGAGAGAAAGTGAGAGAGTGAGTGAGTGTGTGTGTGAGAGAGAGAGAGAGAGAGAGAGAGAGGGAGATATTGTATCTTTATCAACATGAAACACTCGTTCACTTCTGTCATCCGGTTTATGGACAAGTTTGGGGTCGTATGATATTTTTTATGTTTCAGAAAGAGTCTCTTCCGCTCACCAGGGCTGCGTTTATTTGATCAAAAACAGTGAAATATTATTATAATGTAAATCAGCTGTCTCCAGTCTTCAGTGTCACATGATCCTTCAGAAATCACTCTAATATGATGATCTGATGCTCAAGAAACATTTATGATTATTATCAGTGTTGAACAGTTTTATATTTTTGTGGAAACTGTGATACATTTTGTTTTTCATGATCCTTTGATGAATAGAAAGTTCAAAAGAACACCATTTATTTGAAATAGAATCTTTAGTAACATTATAAATGCCTTTAATGCGTCTGTATATTAAGTATGAATTTGTTTAAAAATAAATCTTGTTGATTTTTATTTTGTTTACGCAAGGAACTTGATTTATTAATTGGTCGGATGGTGAAAAGTGTCTATTCTAAGCAAATTCTTCCATTCTGATGAAATATTATGAAAACAAACACTTGTTGTTCCTGCAGAGTGATGTCACTGATGTCATGTGACTGCAGCTGAGCTCCTGAAGCATCATGGGAAACTCTCACTCGTACCTTGGCCATCTTGGTTTTACTGTCTCCGGTGAGGAAGGACAGATTATTGATCTCGTTCTGAACAACGAAGTTCTGCTCCTCCCTCTTGAAGTTCTGCAGAGACAGACAGAGTTTAATATCACGAGGATTATTAATTTCACGAGGATTATTAATATCACGAGGATTATTAATATCACGAGGATTCTTCTCGTATGCATGGATCCAATGTCAAGACTGTGAATTTATGGAATGCTGCTTTTGATATTGAGTCAACTTTTTTTAACATCTATGTAATTTATTTTTATTTTATTTCTACATTCTATGTTTGTATTTTATTTTTAGCGTCTTGAAGTCTACCAGGGGTTCTAGATTTCTATAGTTGCTTTTTGCTTTGTATTTTTGTATTTCTTGACCGTAAATAAAAAAATCAATAAACAGTTGTTAACAAAAAATATCATAAGCATTAACTCGTGATACGAAACAGATAAAGCTGCTCTCACGTGAGATTTACACCACAGGATGAAGATTTCTGCCACCATCCTGAAGAGCTCGTTAGAATCGCCATCAGGCTCCTTCAGCCAGCGAGACCTGCAGTAACACACACACACACACACACACACACACACACACACACACACACACACACACACACACACACACACACACACACACACAATCAGTGTAAAACACACACACACACATAATCAGTGTAAAACACACACTCACACTCACACACACACATAATCACTGTAAAACACACACACACACACACACACACATAATCAGTGTAAAACACACACACACACTCACACACACACAATCAGTGCAAAACACGCACACACACTCACACACACACACACACACACACACACACATAATCAGTGTAAAACACACACACACACACTCACACATAATCAGTGTAAAACACACACATTCACACTCACACACACACAATCAGTGTAAAACACACACACACACACACACAATCAGTGTAAAACACACACACACTCACACTCTCTCACATACACACACACACACACACAATCAGTGTAAAACAGACACACACACATAATCAGTGTAAAACACACACACACACTCACACACACACACACATAATCACTGTAAAACACACACACACACACACACACATATTCAGTGTAAAACACACACACACACACACACACACACACACACACACACATAATCAGTGTAAAACACACACACACACTCACACACACACAATCAGTGCAAAACACACACACACTCACACACACACACACACACACACACACATAATCAGTGTAAAACACACACACACACTCACACATAATCACACACACTCACACTCACATACACACACACAATCAGTGTAAAACACACACACACACACACACACACACACACACACACAATCAGTGTAAAACACACCCACACTCACACTCTCTCTCACACACACACACACACACACACAATCAGTGTAAAACACACACACTTATTCACTGCATCAACCTATGCCTCCGTTATTATAAGAGGTTAGCGACCCCTAGTGCCGGGAAAAAATTATTTTAGCTTTAATA
>CM060632.1:33935148-33975148 GCA_030578275.1 Meda fulgida | reverse complement strand
TGCACACACAACACATGTAACACACCCATAACACGCACACACACGTTACGCACCCGTAACATGCACACACAACACATGTAACACACCCGTAACACGCACACATAACACATGTAACACACCCATAACATGGAACACACCTGTAACACGCACACACAACACATTTAACACACCCATAACACGCACACACAACATGTTGCGCACCCGTAACACGCACACACAACACATGTAACACAACCGTAACACGGACACACAACACATGTAACGCACCCGTAACACACACACACACACACACACACACACACACACACACACACACACACACACACACACACGTAACACATATTACAGGCACACATAACATGCAAACAGAACACATGTAACACACCTGTAACACAAACACACAACACATGTAACGCACACATAACACAACAAAGGCACACACATAACACACGCACACAGCATAAGAGCATGTCCAACACATCAGCTTCCGGTGAAGAAGCCTCTGGGATCCACTCACCGCTCCACATAGATGTTTTTTCCAGTCCCCAGTGCGTATAAACTGGTCAGGATTCGATAACACGACACCTGCACATCATCCACTGAGAAAACACAAGCACTACAGTTCATACAGTTTAATCACAAGGGCCATTTTAAGTAAGCCTAAATGACATTCCCAATCATTTTTATTTACTTAACATTATTGAAAAGTAAAGATGTTTCAGAGGATTTGTTTTTGTTTATAATAACATCATGTCAGCCTGAGCTCAACATGTGGAAGAGTGTCCCGTTGGACATTAGCGTGCTGTTGTGCAGCGACTCACGCAGCAGGTCACAGCCGAACTGATGTTCAGTGATGTGTTCGAACAGCGCGGTCAGGATCGGCAGCAGAGCCGCGGTCGTGTAGTTGATGTTCTGCGAGACGCCCTTCATCTGGCTGCGCGAGTGAGTGAACTTGCCCAGCTTCAGGTTCTCCAAGGTCTTCTCCAGATCCTCAGCTGCATTCTCGAAGAACGTCCTTAAACCGGCTTTCACCAGCTCGGATCCGGATTTCATCACGGTCCTGCGAGAGAAACCATCCGTCACCGCAGTCCAACAAATCAGCTTGATCTCATTAACATATCCATAATAAATCAGGGTATTAAAGCTGCAGTCTGTAAGAATGACAGCTAGTGGTGGAAATCGGTACTGCAGTCCGTATTCAAAATATCATAGATCGTTGTTTCCCGCCTCCTCAGACTCGATGCTCACGCGGGTCGCCAGTTTGAGCACACGCAACAGGAACGAGTGCAATTGACAAACGAAAGCCAAGGAGAGATACACACTGTAAGTTAATGAGTTGATTTATCCGCATTTTAATATGCTCTCGTTCATAGAGATTTTTAGAAGAATATCAAGGCTGTTTAGATTGTGTGGAATCTGCAATCTCCAGTTTGTTTGCTTGTTTACAATACGCTGAGTTTCCTGCTAACTGGCAACCCGGGTGTCGAAATACTATTGGCTGAACTGGCAGTGGGCGGAGTCAAACCAAAAACCGACTGACAAATCAATGTGTAAAATAATAAGTAAAATAACTGTAGAAGTGTTTTTCAGAGAAACAAGTATGTGAACTTAGCATGTTTCCTAAACATCTGCAAACACATTATGGTATATTTATGCTTTAGTAGAGTAAAAAAGTTACATACAGAACATTTAATAACACAGCACTGGATCTGGAAAATATTGATTTGCAAAAAAGCCCTAATACCACAGAATTTTAGGTCAAAAACATCAAAAGAGTTTTTATCGCAAAATAAGAATGAGGATTTTTCTAATTATATGTATCAGCTTTAATGCACTTGCGCTTACAAAAGTAGTCAAATGCTTTGACAAAATTCAAAAGGTGATATTTACCTTCTGCAAAGGAGTGGAAAAATATGTTCAGATACTTTCAAATACAACATTTAATGTCAAACAACTAAACATAAACAGGTTAATAAGCATAAATAAATAAATCTGTTTTTTTTTTGTTGCTGTTTGAATAAAACATTTGACGTGCATTTTCTTCCACCATAATTCTCACCTCGAAATCAGGATTAGGCATAAAATATTGTCTTACATGTGAAAATCAGACGAAAATTTAACAAATAGGGATAGGAATCACTGTTTATATTTTTATAACAAAAAGTAGTATTCAAAATATGTAATTTAACTTCTGCAAAGGAGTGGGAAAAAACTGATAAAAAACTTAATTTAATGTGAAAGAAATTCACAAAAAGACAAATTAATAAAAATAAAAATAAAAAAATGAATAAAGCCCCCCCTCCCCCGTAACATTTTTCTGTTTGGATATAGTAAAACACAGACATTGCAGAAAACATGCATTTTCTTCAGTTACTGGCCATTATTCTAACCTTTAAAACATAGTTAGGCATAAAATACTCATACAAGTGGAATATATAAAAAATAAATATATATATAAATGTATGGGATGTATGACATCCCAGAGCAAAACAGGTCAGTTTTTGGAATCAGCACCCTAAAATGAGTAAGAAATATGAAATATAATGCAGGTCGGTGCAATGGAAGGACTCCTACCTGGTGTCGAGTGTGTGTGCGAGGATGTGCAGACAGCTGACCATAGTGGTGGAGTCACTTCCTACAAATACACACCAGAAACCACTGAAAACCAAACACTCGATGAATATCACAGAGAGAGAGAGACACGATGATCTTACCAAACAGAGAGATCCTGTGTCTAACCAGAGCGGCCAGCTTACAGAACAGACTAGCAGCAGAGAAGTGAAGAAGACAGCGAGAGGAAGAAGAAACGTAAGCTTAAACAAGTGAAGAGCGAAGAATCACTGCTGACTGAGTCATTAGCCACCAAAATATTCATCATAACACATATTCCACCATAGAATCAAAAATAAAAAAGGCCAACATTTATAAATGATGCGTCACGACCAAAGAAGTATATTAAAATGACATTTTTAACTGCACGATACATATTTACATAATTATGTCACATAAGACGCTCCATCACCTGGTGACCATCTCTTTCTCTTTGTTAGACGCGTATCCGCTGCTGCTCAGATTCTTAGTGGGCGACGACAGAAAGTAGAGCGAGTGGTTTTTAAAATACTGGTCTATGAGTGGGAGGAGCACCTACAGGAAGTACAACAGGTAAACAGGAAATTAAACTCAGGATGATGAAGAATATGTATATATATTACACAGTCAAACCAACATTTATTCAGACACCTTCAACATTTCTCACATTATCACAGTTTATTCGCTGTAGTTCAGAGAATGGTGTTAATATGAGCAGAACTCAGGGATATTTCACTGGTGTTGTCCGTCCTTCTGTTAGACTCTCACACATGAATTATGTTGAATATCTGTCAGCTGGTAAATTTAACTACACAATTAGATAATACCAGTTTAGCTCCACCAGTGACCAAGCAATGCTTCATGTTGTTCAGTGTGTGTGTAAAAGAGCATCAGCAGTTACAGAAAAACACTGAAGAAAACATGATCAGCTCAAAGTGGCGCAATCATTTTTGGTCACAAATTTGTATAAATTTTACTGGTGAAATGTTTTTGTATAATGTCCCAGTTTATTTTATTTTGCTCTCCTCACTTACATAAATGAACAATAGTGTCCTGCACCCATTAGTAAAAAATATAAAAAATGATATCTTGTTCCTGAATAATTTTCGGTTTGACTGTATGTATATATAAGTACAATTAGATGATCAAACCTTGGCAAAGAACTTGATCTCCTGTTCATGTGGTGACCTGTCGTTCTTTCCACTGGCCGCCATCGCCTCTGAAACCAGCAAGAGTTTGACGGTTATTCATGATCTAAACCGAATCTGTGACAGAACGAGTGTCTGGGGAATCGCATGACTCCAGACAAACAGAAGAAACCGACCGAGGTGAGCGATGAACTCCTGCGCGGAGTCGACGTATTTCAGCAGCTTCTTCAGAAACTTGTAGGCGAAGCGTTTCTCCATGGAGGAAGAGTCCTGCTCCATGTCCTTCAGACCCCTGGGAGAAACACAGCGGCACGTTACACTCAGTCCTGGCGCGAGCATACACGTGTAAAAGCGCACACGTCTGCACCTGCTGATGGCATATCCGTTGATCTGGAGAAAGCGGAAGAGATCTTGCGCTCGCTCGCGGTCCTTGGCTTTCTCCTTGGCAGTGAGTGTGTCGTACGGCACCAGCAGCGGATGCGTTCCTCCTGCAGATGAGAGCACACGCAACACGAAACGCATGAGCTTCACACGACACGCATGACCTTCACACGCCACGCATGACCTTCACACGACACGCATGAGCTTCACATGACACGCAATGACCTTCACACTACACGCATGAGGACACGCATGAGCTTCACACGACACACAAGAGCTTCACATGTCACGCATGAGCTTCACACGACACACATGAACTTCACACGTCACGCATGAGGACACGCATGAGCTTCACACGAGACACATGAACTTCACACGACATGCATGAGCTTCACACGTCATGCATGAGGACACGCATGAGCTTCACACGTCACGCATGAGGACATGCATGAGCTTCACACGACACGCATGAGCTTCACACGACGCATGAGGACACACATGAGCTTCACACGTCATGCATGAGGACACGCATGAGCTTCACACGTCACGCATGAGGACATGCATGAGCTTCACACGACACACATGAGCTTCACACGACACCCATGAGCTTCACACGAAGCATGAGGTCACGCATGAGCTTCACACGTCACGCATGAGGACACACACGAGCTTCACACGTCACGCATGACGACATGCATGAGCTTCACACGACACATTAGCTTCACACGACACGCATGAGCTTCACACGACACGCATGAGCTTCACACGACACGAGGACACGCATGAGCTTCACACGTCACGCATGAGGACACGCATGAGCTTCACACGACACGCATGAGCTTCACACGACACGCATGAGCTTCACACGACACGCATGAGCTTCACACGTCACGCATGAGGACACGCATGAGCTTCACATGACACGCATGAGTTTAACATGACACGCATCAGCTTCACACGACACGCATGAGGACACACATGAGCTTCACACGACACGCATGAGCTTCACACGACACGCATGAGCTTCACACGACACGCATGAGGACACACATGAGCTTCACACGACACGCATGAGCTTCACACGACACGCATGAGCTTCACCCGACACGCATAAGGACACACATGAGCTTCACACGACACGAGCTTCACACGACACATGAGCTTCACACGACACGCATGAGCTTCACACGACACGCATGAGCTTCACACGACACGCATGAGCTTCACACGACACACATGAGCTTCACACGACACATGAGCTTCACACGACACGCATGAGCTTCACACGACACGCATGAGCTTCACACGACACGCATGAGCTTCACACGACACGCATGAGGACACGCATGAGCTTCACACGACACGCATGAGCTCCACACGTCACGCATGAGGACACGCATGAGCTTCACACGACACGCATGAGCTTCACACGACACGCATGAGCTTCACACGACACGCATGAGCTTCACACGACACGCATGAGCTTCACACGTCACGCATGAGGACACGCATGAGCTTCACACGACACACATGAACTTCACACGACACGCATGAGCTTCACACGACACACATGAGCTTCACAAGACACGCATGAGCTTCACACGACGCATGAGGACACGCGTGAGCTTCACACGTCACGCATAAGGACACGCATGAGCTTCACACGACACACATGAGCTTCACACATCACGCATGACGACATGCATGAGCTTCACACGACACATTAGCTTCACACGACACGCATGAGCTTCACACGACGCATGAGGACACGCATGAGCTTCACACGTCACGCATGAGGACAAGCATGAGCTTCACACGACACGCATGAGCTTCACACGACACGCATGAGCTACACACGTCACGCATGAGGACACGCATGAGCTTCACACGACACACATGAGCTTCCCACGACACGCATGAGGACAGGCATGAGCTTCACACGACACATTAGCTTCACACGACACGCATGAGCTTCACACGATGCATGAGGACACGCGTGAGCTTCACACGTCACGCATGAGGACACGCATGAGCTTCACACGACACACATGAGCTTCACACATCACGCATGACGACATGCATGAGCTTCACACGACACATTAGTTTCACACGACACGCATGAGCTTCACACGATGCATGAGGACACGCATGACGACATGCATGAGCTTCACACGACACATTAGTTTCACACGACACGCATGAGCTTCACACGACGCATGAGGACACGCATGAGCTTCACACGACACGCATGAGGACACGCATGAGCTTCACACGACACGCATGAGCTTCACACGACACGCATGAGCTTCACACGACACGCATGAGCTTCACACGTCACGCATGAGGACACGCATGAGCTTCACACGTCACGCATGAGGACATGCATGAGCTTCACACGACACGCATGAGCTTCACACGACGCATGAGGACACACATGAGCTTCACACGTCATGCATGAGGACACGCATGAGCTTCACACGTCACGCATGAGGACATGCATGAGCTTCACACGACACACATGAGCTTCACACGACACCCATGAGCTTCACACGATGCATGAGGTCACGCATGAGCTTCACACGTCACGCATGAGGACACACACGAGCTTCACACGTCACGCATGACGACATGCATGAGCTTCACACGACACATTAGCTTCACACGACACGCATGAGCTTCACACGACACGAGGACACGCATGAGCTTCACACGTCACGCATGAGGACACGCATGAGCTTCACACGACACGCATGAGCTTCACACGACACGCATGAGCTTCACACGACACGCATGAGCTTCACACGTCACGCATGAGGACACGCATGAGCTTCACATGACACGCATGAGTTTAACATGACACGCATCAGCTTCACACGACACGCATGAGGACACACATGAGCTTCACACGACACGCATGAGCTTCACACGACACGCATGAGCTTCACACGACACGCATGAGGAAACACATGAGCTTCACACGACACGCATGAGCTTCACACGACACGCATGAGCTTCACACGACACGCATAAGGACACACATGAGCTTCACACGACACGAGCTTCACACGACACATGAGCTTCACACGACACGCATGAGCTTCACACGACACGCATGAGCTTCACACGACACACATGAGGACACGCATAAGGACACACATGAGCTTCACACGACACATGAGCTTCACACGACACATGAGCTTCACACGACACGCATGAGCTTCACACGACACGCATGAGCTTCACACGACACGCATGAGCTTCACACGACACGCATGAGGACACGCATGAGCTTCACACGACACGCATGAGCTCCACACGTCACGCATGAGGACACGCATGAGCTTCACACGACACGCATGAGCTTCACACGACACGCATGAGCTTCACACGACACGCATGAGCTTCACACGACACGCATGAGCTTCACACGTCACGCATGAGGACACGCATGAGCTTCACACGACACACATGAACTTCACACGACACGCATGAGCTTCACACGACACACATGAGCTTCACAAGACACGCATGAGCTTCACACGACGCATGAGGACACGCGTGAGCTTCACACGTCACGCATAAGGACACGCAAGAGCTTCACATGACACACATGAGCTTCACACATCACGCATGACGACATGCATGAGCTTCACACGACACATTAGCTTCACACGACACGCATGAGCTTCACACGACGCATGAGGACACGCATGAGCTTCACACGTCACGCATGAGGACAAGCATGAGCTTCACACGACACGCATGAGCTTCACACGACACGCATGAGCTACACACGTCACACATGAGGACACGCATGAGCTTCACACGACACACATGAGCTTCCCACGACACGCATGAGGACAGGCATGAGCTTCACACGACACATTAGCTTCACACGACACGCATGAGCTTCACACGATGCATGAGGACACGCGTGAGCTTCACACGTCACGCATGAGGACACGCATGAGCTTCACACGACACACATGAGCTTCACACATCACGCATGACGACATGCATGAGCTTCACACGACACATTAGTTTCACACGACACGCATGAGCTTCACACGATGCATGAGGACACGCATGACGACATGCATGAGCTTCACACGACACATTAGTTTCACACGACACGCATGAGCTTCACACGACGCATGAGGACACGCATGAGCTTCACACGACACGCATGAGGACACGCATGAGCTTCACACGACACGCATGAGCTTCACACGACACGCATGAGCTTCACACGACACGCATGAGCTTCACACGTCACGCATGAGGACACGCATGAGCTTCACACGACACACATGAGCTTCACACAACACAAACGAGGACATGCATGAGCTTCACACGACACACATGAGCTTCACACATCACGCATGACGACATGCATGAGCTTCACACGACACATTAGCTTCACACGACACGCATGAGCTTCACACGACGCATGAGGACACCCATGAGCTTCACACGACACGCATGAGGACACGCATGAGCTCAACACGACACGCATGAGCTTCACACGACACGCAGGAGCTTCACACGACGCATGAGCTTCACACGACACGCATGAGCTTCACACGACACTCATGAGCTTCACACGACACGCATGAGCTTCACACGACACACATGAGCTTCACACGTCACGCATGAGGACACGCATGAGCTTCACACAACACACATGAACTTCACACGACACGCATGAGCTTCACACGTCATGCATGAGGACACGCATGAGCTTCACACGACACACATTAGCTTCACACGACACGCATGAGCTTCACATGACGCATGAGGACACACATGAGCTTCACACGACACATTAGCTTCACCAGACACGCATGAGCTTCACACGATGCATGAGGACACGCATGAGCTTCACACGTCACGCATGAGGACACGCATGAGCTTCACACGACACACGAGCTTCACACATCACGCATGACGACATGCATGAGCTTCACGACACGCATGAGCTTCACACGACACGCATGAGCTTCACACGACACGCATGAGCTTCACACGACGCATGAGGACCCGCATGAGCTTCACACGTCACGCATGAGGACACGCATAAGCTTCACACGACACGTATGAGCTTCATACGTCACACATGAGGACACACATGAGCTTCACACGACACACATGAGCTTCACACGACACGCATGAGGACACGCATGAGCTTCACACGACACGCATGAGGACACCCATGAGCTTCACGCGACACGCATGAGGAAACACATGAGCTTCACACGACACGCATGAGCCTCACACGACATGCATTAGCTTCACACGACACGCATGAGCTTCACACGACACGCATGAGGACACGCATGAGCTTCACATGACACGCATGAGCTTCACACATCACGCATGAGGACACGCATGAGCTTCCGACGACACACATGAGCTTCACACGACACGCATGAGGACACGCATGAGCTTCACCCGACACGCATGAGGACACGCATGAGCTTCACACGACACGCATGAGCTTCACACGACACGCATGAACTTCACACGACACGCATGACCTTCACACGTCACGCATGAGGACACGCATGACCTTCACACGTCACGCATGAGCTTCACACGACACGCATGAGGACACGCATGAGCTTCACACGACACGCATGAGCTTCACACGTCACGCATGAGCTTCACACGACACGCATGAGGACACGCATAAGCTTCACATGACACGCATGAACTTCACACGACACGCATGACCTTCACACGTCACGCATGAGGACACGCATGACCTTCACACGTCACGCATGAGCTTCACACGACACGCATGAGGACACACATGAGCTTCACACGTCACGCATGAGCTTCAAACGACACACATGACATTATTCACACATTATTCACTCGTCACACATCACATTATTCACTCGTCAACCATCACATTATTCACACGTCACGCATCACATTATTCACTCGTCACGCATCACATTATTCACACGTCACGCATCACATTATTCACTCACGCATCACATTATTCACTCGTCACGCATCACATTATTCACACGTCATGAATCACATTATTCACTCACGCATCACATTATTCACTCGACACGCATTACATTATTCACACATTATTCACTCGTCACGCATCACATTATTCACACATTATTCACTCGTCACGCATCACATTAACCACTCGTCACGCATCACATTATTCACTCACGCATCACATTATTCACTCGTCACACATCACAATATTCACTCGTCACGCATCACATTATTCACACGTCTTGCATCACATTATTCACTTACGCATCACATTATTCACTCGTCATGCATCACATTATTCACACGTCACACACGACCCGTATGACCTTCACATGAAACACACGTCACACATGACCTTCACATGCAACACATGACATGCATGACATTATTCACTCGTCACGCATCACATTATTCACACATTATTCACTCGTCACGCATCACATTATTCACTCGTCACACATCACATTATTCACACATTATTCACTCGTCACGCATCACATTATTCACTCGTCACGCATCACATTATTCACTCGTCACACATCACATTATTCACTCGTCACGCATCACATTATTCACTCGTCACACATCACATTATTCACTCGTCACGCATCACATTATTCACTCGTCACACATCACATTATTCACTCGTCACGCATCACATTAATCACTCGTCACGCATCACATTATTCACTCGTCACGCATCACATTATTCACACATTATTCACTCGTCACGCATCACATTATTCACTCGTCACGCATCACATTATTCACTCGTCACACATCACATTATTCACTCGTCACGCATCACATTATTCATTCGTCACACATCACATTATTCACTCGTCACGCATCCCATTATTCACTCGTCACACATCACATTATTCACTCGTCACGCATCACATTAATCACTCGTCACGCATTACATTATTCACACATTATTCACTCGTCACGCAACACATTATTCACTCGTCACACATCACATTATTCACTCGTCACACATCACATTATTCACTCGTCACGCATCACATTATTTACACATTATTCACTCGTCACGCATCACATTATTCACTCGTCACACATCACATTATTCACTCGTCACGCATCACATTAATCACTCGTCACGCATTACATTATTCACACATTATTCACTCGTCACGCAACACATTAATCACTCGTCACGCATTACATTATTCACACATTATTCACTCGTCACGCATCACATTTTCACACATTATTCACTCGTCACGCATCACATTATTTACACATTATTCACTCGTCACGCATCACATTAATCACTCGTCACACATCACATTATTCACTCGTCACACATCACATTATTCACACATTATTCACTCGTCACGCATCACATTATTCACTCATCACGCATCACTCGTCACGCATCACATTATTCACTCGTCACACATCACATTATTCACTCGTCACGCATCACATTATTCACTCGTCACGCATCACATTATTCACTCGTCACGCATCACATTATTCACTCGTCACACATCACATTTTTCACACATTATTCACTCGTCACGCATCACATTATTCACACATTATTCACTCGTCACGCATCACATAATTCACACATTATTCACACATTATTCAGTCGTCACGCATCATATTATTCACACATTATTCACTCGTCACGCAACACATTATTCACTCGTCACACATCACATTATTCACTCGTCACGCATCACATTTTCACACATTATTCACTCGTCACGCATCACATTATTCACACATTATTCACTCGTCACGCATCAAATTATTCACACATTATTCACTCGTCACGCATCACATTATTCACACATTATTCACTCGTCACGCATCACATTATTCACACATTATTCACTCGTCATAGCATCACATTATTCACTCGTCACACATCACATTATTCACTCGTCACGCATCAAATTATTCACACATTATTCACTCGTCACGCATCACATTATTCACACATTATTCACTCGTCACGCATCACATTATTCACACATTATTCACTCGTCACGCATCACATTATTCACACATTATTCACTCGTCACGCATCACATTATTCACACATTATTCACTCGTCATAGCATCACATTATTCACTCGTCACACATCACATTATTCACTCGTCACCCATCACATTATTCACACATTATTCACTCGTCACGCATCACATTATTCACACATTATTCACTCGTAACGCATCACATTATTCACACATTATTCACTCGTCACGCATCACATTATTCACACATTATTCACTCGTCACGCATCACATTAATCACTCGTCACGCATCACATTATTCACTCGTCACGCATCACATTATTCACACGTCACACATCACATTATTCACACATTATTCACTCGTCACGCATCACATTAATCACTCGTCACGCATCACATTATTCACTCGTCACACATCACATTATTCACACATTATTCACTCGTCACGCATCACATTAATCACTCGTCACACATCACATTATTCACACATTATTCACTCGTCACGCATCACATTAATCACTCGTCACACATCACATTATTCACACATTATTCACTCGTCACGCATCACATTAATCACTCGTCACACATCACATTATTCACACATTATTCACTCGTCACGCATCACATTAATCACTCGTCACACATCACATTATTCACACATTATTCTCTCGTCACGCATCACATTATTCACACATTACTCACTCGTCACGCATCACATTATTCACACATTATTCACTCGTCACGCATCACATTATTCACACATTATTCACTCGTCACGCATCACATTAATCACTCGTCACACAACACGTTATTCACTCGTCACGCATCACGTTATTCACTCGTCACACATCACGTTATTCACTCGTCACACATCACGTTATTCACTCGTCACACATCACGTTATTCTCTCGTCACACATCACATTATTCACTCGTCACACATCACGTTATTCACTCGTCACGCATCACGTTATTCACTCGTCACGCATCACATTATTCACTCGTCACACATCACGTTATTCACTCGTCACACATCACGTTATTCACTCGTCACGCATCACGTTATTCACTCGTCACACATCACATTATTCACTCGTCACACATCACGTTATTCACTCGTCACGCATCACGTTATTCACTCGTCACACATCACATTATTCACTCGTCACGCATCACATTATTCACTCGTCACGCATCACATTATTCACACATTATTCACTCGTCACGCATCACATTATTCACTTGTCACACATCACATTATTCACTTGTCACACATCACATTATTCACTCGTCACGCATCACATTATTCACTAGTCACACATCACATTATTCACTCGTCACGCATCACATTATTCACTTGTCACACATCACATTATTCACTCGTCACGCATCACATTATTCACTTGTCACACATCACATTATTCACTCGTCACACATCACATTATTCACTTGTCACACATCACATTATTCACTTGTCACACATCACATTATTCACTCGTCACGCATCACATTATTCACACATTATTCACTCGTAACGCATCACATTATTCACACATTATTCACTCGTCACGCATCACATTATTCACACATTATTCACTCGTCACGCATCACATTAATCACTCGTCACGCATCACATTATTCACTCGTCACACATCACATTATTCACATATTATTCACTCGTCACGCATCACATTAATCACTTGTCACGCATCACATTATTCACTCGTCACACATCACATTATTCACACATTATTCACTCGTCACGCATCACATTAATCACTCGTCACACATCACATTATTCACACATTATTCACTCGTCACGCATCACATTAATCACTCGTCACACATCACATTATTCACACATTATTCACTCGTCACGCATCACATTAATCACTCGTCACACATCACATTATTCACACATTATTCACTCGTCACGCATCACATTAATCACTCGTCACACATCACATTATTCACACATTATTCTCTCGTCACGCATCACATTATTCACACATTACTCACTCGTCACGCATCACATTATTCACACATTACTCACTCGTCACGCATCACATTATTCACACATTATTCACTCGTCACGCATCACATTATTCACACATTATTCACTCGTCACGCATCACATTAATCACTCGTCACACATCACGTTATTCACTCGTCACGCATCACGTTATTCACTCGTCACACATCACGTTATTCACTCGTCACGCATCACGTTATTCACTCGTCACACATCACATTATTCACTCGTCACACATCACGTTATTCACTCGTCACGCATCACGTTAATCACTCGTCACACATCACATTATTCACACATTATTCTCTCGTCACACATCACATTATTCACACATTATTCTCTCGTCACGCATCACATTATTCACACATTACTCACTCGTCACGCATCACATTATTCACACATTATTCACTCGTCACGCATCACATTATTCACACATTATTCACTCGTCACGCATCACATTAATCACTCGTCACACATCACGTTATTCACTCGTCACGCATCACGTTATTCACTCGTCACACATCACGTTATTCACTCGTCACGCATCACGTTATTCACTCGTCACACATCACATTATTCACTCGTCACACATCACGTTATTCACTCGTCACGCATCACGTTATTCACTCGTCACACATCACGTTATTCACTCGTCACGCATCACGTTATTCACTCGTCACACATCACATTATTCACTCGTCACACATCACATTATTCACTCGTCACGCATCACATTAATCACTCGTCACACATCACATTATTCACACATTATTCTCTCGTCACACATCACATTATTCACACATTATTCTCTCGTCACGCATCACATTATTCACACATTACTCACTCGTCACGCATCACATTATTCACACATTATTCACTCGTCACGCATCACATTATTCACACATTATTCACTCGTCACGCATCACATTAATCACTCGTCACACATCACGTTATTCACTCGTCACGCATCACGTTATTCACTCGTCACACATCACGTTATTCACTCGTCACGCATCACGTTATTCACTCGTCACACATCACATTATTCACTCGTCACACATCACGTTATTCACTCGTCACGCATCACGTTATTCACTCGTCACGCATCACATTATTCACTCGTCACACATCACGTTATTCACTCGTCACACATCACGTTATTCACTCGTCACGCATCACGTTATTCACTCGTCACACATCACATTATTCACTCGTCACACATCACGTTATTCACTCGTCACGCATCACGTTATTCACTCGTCACACATCACATTATTCACTCGTCACGCATCACATTATTCACTCGTCACGCATCACATTATTCACACATTATTCACTCGTCACGCATCACATTATTCACTTGTCACACATCACATTATTCACTTGTCACACATCACATTATTCACTCGTCACGCATCACATTATTCACTTGTCACACATCACATTATTCACTCGTCACGCATCACATTATTCACTTGTCACACATCACATTATTCACTCGTCACGCATCACATTATTCACTTGTCACACATCACATTATTCACTCGTCACACATCACATTATTCACTTGTCACACATCACATTATTCACTTGTCACACATCACATTATTCACTCGTCACGCATCACATTATTCACACATTTTTCACTCGTCACGCATCACATTATTCACTCGTCACGCATCACATTATTCACACATTATTCACTCGTCACGCATCACATTATTCACTTGTCACACATCACATTATTCACTTGTCACACATCACATTATTCACTCGTCACGCATCACATTATTCACTCATCACGCATCACATTATTCACTCGTCACACATCACATTATTCACTCGTCACGCATCACATTATTCACACATTATTCACTCGTCACGCATCACATTATTCACTTGTCACACATCACATTATTCACTCGTCACGCATCACATTATTCACACATTATTCACTCGTCACACATCACATTATTCACTCGTCACACATCACATTATTCACTCGTCACGCATCACATTATTCACTCGTCACGCATCACATTATTCACACATTATTCACTCGTCACGCATCACATTATTCACTCGTCACACATCACATTATTCACTCGTCACGCATCACATTATTCACACATTATTCACTCGTCACGCATCACATTATTCACTTGTCACACATCACATTATTCACACATTATTCACTCGTAACGCATCACATTCACTTGTCACACATCACATTATTCACTCGTCACGCATCACATTATTCACACATTATTCACTCGTCACACATCACATTATTCACTTGTCACACATCACATTATTCACTCGTCACACATCACATTATTCACTCGTCACGCATCACATTATTCACTCGTCACACATCACATTATTCACTCGTCACGCATCACATTATTCACTCGTCACGCATCACATTATTCACACATTATTCACTCGTCACACATCACATTATTCACTCGTCACACATCACATTATTCACTCGTCACGCATCACATTATTCACACATTATTCACTCGTCACACATCACATTATTCACTCGTCACGCATCACATTATTCACACATTATTCACTCGTCACACATCACATTATTCACTCGTCACGCATCACATTATTCACACATTATTCACTCGTCACACATCACATTATTCACTCGTCACGCATCACATTATTCACTCGTCACGCATCACATTATTCACTCGTCACACATCACATTATTCACTCGTCACGCATCACATTATTCACACATTATTCACTCGTCACGCATCACATTATTCACTTGTCACACATCACATTATTCACTCGTCACGCATCACATTATTCACACATTATTCACTCGTCACACATCACATTATTCACTCGTCACACATCACATTATTCACTCGTCACGCATCACATTATTCACTCGTCACGCATCACATTATTCACACATTATTCACTCGTCACGCATCACATTATTCACTCGTCACACATCACATTATTCACTCGTCACGCATCACATTATTCACACATTATTCACTCGTCACGCATCACATTATTCACTCGTCACACATCACATTATTCACACATTATTCACTCGTCACGCATCACATTATTCACTCGTCACGCATCACATTATTCACTCGTCACGCATCACATTATTCACTCGTCACGCATCACATTATTCACTCGTCACGCATCACATTATTCACACATTATTCACTCGTCACGCATCACATTATTCACTCGTCACGCATCACATTATTCACTCGTCACGCATCACATTATTCACTCGTCACGCATCACATTATTCACTCGTCACGCATCACATTATTCACACATTATTCACTCGTCACGCATCACATTATTCACTCGTCACACATCACATTATTCACTCGTCACGCATCACATTATTCACACATTATTCACTCGTCACACATCACATTATTCACTCGTCACACATCACATTATTCACTCGTCACGCATCACATTATTCACACATTATTCACTCGTCACGCATCACATTAACCACTCGTCACGCATCACATTATTCACACATTATTCACTCGTCACGCATCACATTATTCACTCGTCACGCATCACATTATTCACACATTATTCACTCGTCACGCATCACATTATTCACTCGTCACACATCACATTATTCACTCGTCACGCATCACATTATTCACACATTATTCACTCGTCACGCATCACATTATTCACTCGTCACGCATCACATTATTCACTCGTCACGCATCACATTATTCACACATTATTCACTCGTCACACATCACATTATTCACTCGTCACACATCACATTATTCACTCGTCACGCATCACATTATTCACTCGTCACGCATCACATTATTCACTCGTCACACATCACATTATTCACTCGTCACGCATCACATTATTCACACGTCACGCATCACATTATTCATACGTCACACATCACATTATTCACACATCCCGCATGACCTTCACACGGCACAATCACTGAAAGCTGAGGACAAGAGAGACAAACCTCTAGTTCCCAGATCACTCTTCTTTTTCTTGGCCCAGATGTTGTGATAGTTTTCAGCCACAACCTCAACCATCGACTGAAAAACAGACAACAAAACACTCAAAAACCACCTAGAAACGACTCTATTACAAGTAAATAAACTGTTGTCAGAGCCAGTTTTTTCCAGCTCAGGGGTTTACGGAAATTGAAATCTTTTCTATCTTTTGGTGACCTAGAGACAGTAATTCATGCCTTCATTTCAACAAGGCTTGATTATTGCAGCGCTCTGTATGCTGGTATAAACCAGTTTCACTACTGCGTTTTCAAATGCTTCAAAATGCTGCAGCTTGCTTCTTAATGGGGTAGAAATAAAGTGAGTAAATCACCCCTATTTTTATCATATTTACATTGGCTACCGGTCAAATACAGAATTGAGTACAAGGTTTTAACTTTTGTATTTAAAGTCTTGCACGGTCTGGCTCCAGTTTATATCTCAGAGCTTATTTGTCCATACTCTCCCCGAAGGTCTCTTGGATCATCCCCTGACAAATTATTAACCCTCCCACAGTCTCGCTTGAAATCTAAAGGTGAAAGAGCCTTTTCGGTATTTGGTCCCAAGCTGTGGAATTCGTTACTTCAATTTGTCAGGTTATCTTCTTCCTTATATGCATTTAAGTCATCTCTGAAAACGTATCTTTTCTCTCGGGCCTATTCATAATTGTGGATATGTAATCTTATTGAATTAAATTTTATACTATGTATTTTTGTACGACTTTTATTTTTATTGTGTTTTGTGAAGCACCTTGGTCAGCAGTAATGTTGTTTTAAGCTACTATATAAATAAAAGTGACCTTGACCTATTAGTCCTAGAAAGTCCAGAGTCTACCTAGAATACACTTGCATCAATAATACAATGAACAATGAGCCAGTAATATTAGGGCTGTCAAAATTAACGCGTTAAAGCATGCAATTTTTTTTTTTCAGTTTAACACGTTAAAAATATTTAATGCAATAGCGCAGCATCTATTTTTTTCCTGTGAATCTCTGGCTAGCGTTACAATATATGATCACGCTCTTATTCATGCAAATGCATTTAAACCATTCAAGCTGGATAAGACACAAAATTACACACAAAATTATGCAAAAATGCCCTTTTCGTCGAGTATCCTTGCAAGCACAGTCTTAAAGGAGTTAAATAAAGTCTTAAATTAACGTAAAGAGTTGTGAAAAAATTGGATGCATCAGATCCGCGTCATGTGCATTCGGTCTTAAAGTGACGGCAGCCTAATAAACCTGCTGCTATGAACAAGAGAAGACAAAAACACTCACTGCTCTTGACTGAATCACTTTTGTAGCTTCAATAAGAACTGATCTATATCTAATTTATGAGTGATGCAGAAAAGACATGTCGGTACATCCTTTAATTCAAGTTTTAGTTAACCATAAATTCTAACTGTTGTACAATGTGGGCCCAAATCTCCAGATGTTGGATGATTTGTGTGCGTCACCTGTTGTTCTCGGGACAGCTGGACGCTGCTCAAGTCCACGGGATTCGGATTGAAGCCGTTACCCTGAAAACACACAATCACAAACCTGAATCCATCAGTTCTGTATTTGTAATTGCTGTTATGCAGATGTTCTATGCAGTTGCTTAATAATTCATTTATAATTAAATGCATAATTTCATGCATTCATCTATTAGAGATACAATGTAAAATTTTGTAATGCTATGTAAATGAATTTGTGGCTCTTTAAATGTAAGGCGTGAGAATGCGCCACTTTAGCGGAAATTACGAAATATTGTGTCGCCCCCGATGGACTGATGATGAGCGGACGCATAATGAGGCTCTGAAAGTTTCAAATAAGTGTTGTCTCAAGTCAAAGGGGACAATAAAGAAGATTTAGTTAAACAAACGACTCAAGGAGCTCTTTTCATGACAAGCAGCCAACAAGGCATTTGTTTCACATGTAGCCTATATTTGTTTGATGTATTGAAAGCATAATTTTTTGCATATCGTTTCCGTTAAAGCAGCTTTACCGTTTTTGAACCCATTCAGCCGATCTCCAGGTCTGGCGGTAGCACTTTTAGCATAGCTTAGCATAGATCATTGACTCTGATTAGACCGTTAGCATCTCTCTCAAAAAAATGACCAAAGAGTTTCGATATTTTTCCTATTTAAAGCAGCTTATGCGCTGCGTAACATCATTGCGCCTGCTCACCCATGGCACTGCAGCAAAGTTCCTTGAGAGATGCTAACGGTCTAATCAGATTCAATGATCTATGCTAAGCTATGCTAAAAGTGCTACCGCCAGACCCGGAGATCGGCTGAATGGATTCGACAACGGTAAAACTGTTTAACTCTAGGGAAGTTCTTTTTCCAAAAAAAGTTGAGTGTTCCTTTAAGACTGCATTGTATAATAGGCTGATGTGTTTGTTCATTTATGAATGCAGTTCTCAAAGCGTAAACAAGCCAAAGAATTAAAACGCCCGTTTTAAGGAAGCGACCTGTGTCTGTGTTGTTTTGAAGAGAGCTACAGTATTATTGAATTGGGCTCATTATTCATGATCTGATTTGAAACACAAAGACACCTGAGAGGTTTGTGAAATGCGGCGCATTTTCTCCATCTCTCTCTGCTGAAACATGGTTTCTCCTTCTTTGGTTCGGTCGACGCTCCAGCCCATCGCTAACATGCTCTTCAGGGACTCGCGAACCGTCCAGCGGTAAACCTCCTTCTCCTGCGGACGAGAAACGCAAACGCTCACACTGAGTCAAAGATCATAACGCTGGATGTTCTGAGGGCTGGTTTGTACCTTCTCTGTGAGCGATTTGTAGGATCTCAGCATTGGGTGAGTTTTTGCTTTTTCATCAGTGGTTTCTCCGTGTTTCCAGCCTAGAAGCACCTGAACACCGGACACACCTTTCACGTTATTTACACATTTATCCAGCAGCTTACAGTGAATTAAAGTCAATGTTTAGTGTGTTCTTTATGCATTTCTACAGCGCTTTATACAATACAGATGTTTCAAAGCAGCTTCACGGTAATAAACTGAAACATTACGGTGTTATTGTTGTAAAATTCTTCAATTATGACACAATTTCAGCTGTAGTGACAAAAGACAAAAGTGTCATTATTCAGAATTTTTTTTCGTCTGATAGTGTCAGTACAGATAAATCAAACTTACAGTTTGTGCTTAAAACGAGAACAAATATCTCCCCTCAGGAAAAACAAGATTATTATTATTTTTATTTTTTTTTACCTCACTGACAGATTGTAGTTCTTGTCATAAACTCGCTTAATTTTCATGAATTTTCAGAAAGCAAGACTTAATATCTTACGTAATTTTTCTTTTCCAGTAAATGTATCTTCCGTTTTTGCAGTGTAAAAAAGGTTATTGTGACTTTATGTTTTCAATTCAGAAATGTATATTTGTATTAGGGCTGTCAAGCTATTACATATTTTAATCTAATTAATTACATGATGTGCTGATTCATTATTCTAATTAATAACAAATAAACATTTAATTACCCCCAAAAGATAATATAAAGCCCTTATTGTGTGAAATGAGAAAATAATCAAATATACATTACAAAATTTCTCAATTTGATTGAACAGAATTAATTACACAATTTTTTTAGGCTACAACAACCGTAATGTTTTTTCCTGTATGACTTTCTTTCCTCTGAGGAACATTAAAAAAGATAATTTATGAAATTCCTACGTTTTTTGTTCATACAAAGAAAGTCAAAGGTAACTAAAACAGTTTGCTAACCAACATTGCCAGTAGGGGGCGGTAAATATCTAAATTAGTAAGTTATTGAATCATTCATTCATTCAGTTTGTTCAAACAGCTGATTCATTCAGGAGTGAAGTAAATGGCTCTCTTTATGAACGACTCATTGAATCATTGGTTCACCCGACTGATTCGCTCAAAACGTAGATTCATTCAGAAATGAAACATTGCTGTGTGTTGCTCAGAGACGCACAACAGTTCTGCTCAGGCTTTAATCTTAATATTTTCATTGGCAAAAGACAATATTGTGTCTAAAAATGAACTTCTTATTTATTGAACTGTAGTATAAAATCAACATCACATTTGCACTTGTGCGATTCAGGACAAAAACAGCACTCGTGTGATATTGCGCCCGTTACTCTTGTGATATTGCATAACTATAGCATAAATATGAGACAAAAACTCATACAGGGGAATTTTTGGCTCATTCTAACTGCATTCTATAGGCTTCATCTGCTTCATGTTCGTCACCGATCCTCTATATGAAAGATGAACATCGACTCGCCTTCTCAGAAGCCCATTTGTCATGGGAATGTTCAGCGTATTTGTGTGCGATGAACTCCAGCTTCTCAGGGAGGCAGATGCTGCGAGAGGAAAACCAGGACAGTCATTCGTCTCAGACAGACAACGCTCAGATTTTGATTTGTAAATATTTATTTTTATAGGTGCATTGGTTGACCACATCATGGACTGAAAACACCACTTCGAATTTTTGAATGTCTAATATCTGTGAAGGAGTCACTTTTTTTCCCCCTCCTGGGTTGTTTAAATCAGACAGAGATCATTTGAATCATAAATCTTAAATCAGTAAATTGTAAACCTAGCCTCGTAACACACACACACACACACACACACACACACACACACACACACACACACACACACACACACACACACACACACACACACACACACACACACACACACACACACACACACACACACACGCACACAAACACATGTTGGGGACTCTTCATAGACATAGTGGTGTTTATACTGTACAAACTGTATATTCTGTCCCCTTACACTAACCCTACCCAACACACACACTTCTGCATTTTACTTTTAAAAAAAAAAAAACGTTATTTTTATACCATATTTACAAATGAGGACGTCCCCAGATTTTGTCAGGTTTTGGTCACTTCTGGGTACAAATTTATCCCCAAAATATAGTTACGTAGGTACACACACACACACACACACACACACACACACACACACACACACACACACACACACACAATAAAAGTGTACATAATAACGATTACTTAAATCAGGAACCTAGCATTGAAGCATGGTGTACAATCATATACATTATTATTGTTTGTTCTGTCTCTGAGTGTCTCTCAAACGCACGTACTTGGCTGTGTTTATGGGTCTGGGGTCGAAGTTTCCCTGCGTGTCCACAGACACCGGCTTCTCCAGCTCTGTGCTGAGCGTGGAGTCGATGTAATCGGGAGGCAGAGCTCCAGCGATGGCACTCAGACACGGCATGGCCATCTTAAACAGATCCTGCTCATACTTCTGCACACACACATTCACAGCGTCAAACACTCGTACAACAGGACAGTTTGGGGGCGCTGAGATCTATTTTTTATTTTTGAACGAGTCTCTTCTGCTCACCATGGCTGCGTTTATTTGATCAAAGACAGTAAAACAGTAAAATATTATTAAAATGTAAATCAGAGAATATCTAGTAAAGTGTAATTTATTCCTGTGATCAAAGCTGTATTTCAGCATCATTACTCCAGTCTTCAGTGTCACATGATCCTTCAGAAATCACTCTAATATGAGGATCTGATCTGATTATTATCAGTGATGAAAAAAATTGTGCTGCTTCAGATCTGTGTGGAAACCATCATACATTTTATTTTTCAGGATTCTTTGATGAATAGAAAGTTAAAAAAAGAACAGCATTTGTTTGAAATAGAATCTAGAACATTATAAATGTTTTTATTGTCACTTTCGATCAATGAGCTCTCATGTTGTATTCTAGTCATTTTGACCCGGAGTAGATTTTCTTTCTCCAGAAAACACTAGTTAATGTTACTGCATTGGACTAAACCTACTGACCCAGGATATAACAACCTAAACATGTTGGTTTTTTTTGGTTAAAAAATGAGCAGCCTACAAAAAACTGCTTATAATTCTCTCGTCATGTTGTTATCAACAAATGTCGCAATCGACTTGTTTTCTTTCAATTAGCACAGGTTTTAGCATTTATGTTTGGAGCTGACTGATCATAGGCCTCATTGATCTGAGTTTATGGCCCAATATTTGGTGACAATATGGCTTAATGAGAGATTTGCAAGCAATTTTTAACACCAAATTATGTAAAGGATGTTCAGCACAAGGGTTAAATGTGTCCTTGTCACATTAAAGGTACAATATGCAGGATTTCTGTAGTAAAATATCCCAAAACCACTAGGCCAATGTTATATATTTTGTTTAGTTGATTACTTACAATATCCCAAATGTTTCTAACTATTTGTAAATCGTGAGAAAATTGTGATTTTAACCAAAGAAACGGGGCGTGTGAGCAGGGGGAGGAGTCGCCAGGCAATGACGTCATATCCGCGTTACCCCCGGTTTCCGCCAGGTTTGACCCCGTACTCCCATAGTAACCATGGCGACAGACGTTGACCACTGGGTTATGCAGGCCGCTCACGCTGCTGTTGTTTTGATCAAGCATTATGGACCATGGCAAGCAAAAAGATGCCGTGAGATGCCGAGAGCTCCACGTCCGCGACTAATTTTGACTTGACAGAGACGCGAGTGTTGCATGTACTTTATTAGACAGGTGAGCAAATGTACATAAAACGAATCAATGTTATTTAACGTTAGTTCAACATGATGAAATGTTAGAATATGATCTGCATGTTATTCTAGCTTACTTATTAGTCTCATACAGCCAACAAACAACCTAATTAACAACGTTCAACACACTCAACTGCAGTTTAGTGTGATAGTGTGTTAGAGCGAGTGAAGCAGCGCTGCGTCACCTCAAGCTTCATTCGTCTAATAAACTGACCTGAGAGGATTTATTCAGCACTTGCGTGTAGTTCGGTAGAAAAAATGTCCGTATTCCTTTATATCCGCGGGACTGGCGTTGCGTGTGGCGCTGTTAACGTTATACGTCTAGCAATCGCTCCTGCTTCACACCACAGTCATGATAAAAACATCATGTATTCACTCATCCATAAAACATCCATCAGCTTGACGACAAAATCCATAATTACGCTTAATGCGGAATATACGTCATCGATATACGCCTTTGTTATGGGGGTTAGCGACCCCTAGTGGCGAAAACTCCTGCATATTGTACCTTTAATGATAAATCACTTTAAAAAAAATCTACTGACCCCCAAACTTTTGAATGGAGATGTACAGCCACATAATTACCCAGCATGCTCTCAATCACAAACGAGCAAATATCCCAGTTCACCTTCTGAGAGAGAGAATCAAAGATTCCCCAGAAGATCTTCTTGGTGAGCAGAAGCTCCTCTTCAGACGATAGGCCGTAACTCCCCCATCCCGACGGCAGGCAGTAATACTTCCAGTTCTGCTCGTAATGATTCGTCAACAGCTGCACACACACATCATCCTCATTAGAATATATAGAGGTTCTGCCATCGGCCGGACTGTCTATCTATACCATATTGAATTGCATAGCATCAGATTTTTCTCCATTGCATCATATTACATTGAATCGCATCGCGTTGAATCGAAATCGGATCGCACCGCCGTATAATAGTAGTGAATCGCATCGGTAGCTGCTTATATACATCTTTAATGTATCGTATCGTTGGCTATGCATCGAGATGCGTATCGCATCGCCTCAGCTATGGAGATGCACTTCCCTGAGAGGCAGAGACACTCAGGCTATCAATATATTGAATTTTGGGGTAAAATCTGTATATAGTATTGTTATATATTGTATTGACAACTCATCAATTAATATTTACCATCATATATTCTGCATAATTGGATGTTTTTAAATAAACACTGACAAAAAATATATAAGTTTTAGGGGTGGATGATATGATGATTTATATAACATTGATATAAGTGATCATCACCCAGATTTAGACCTATATTGTATTTATATAAAGCTTTCACAGGCAAATGTGCTTTATGTTTTTCCCCGACGTTGAAATCACGCACATATAAATGTCAGAAAACACGATTACTGACTGCATGTCAATATCAATGATCACTGGATCTCTGGTAAGTTGTAAGGAACACTATATCGAGGCCGACCTTTAGTTTAAACTGATAATCGTTTGTTTTACTTGTGTTTTCACAGTTTCTCCTATTAAATCCAGTCACTCAGCAGATCTTTTGCCACTCAGTCCGGCTGAGGGAGTGTGTTCCCGCGGGAAACTGACGTCAATGCTTAACCTCAATTGCTGCCTTTAATTTGTGGGGTGGGACTCCTAATCCTAATGGCATTGGAATGATCATATATGGCGGCCCATGGCATGAAAAACATCTAATGCATGTGCTGGGGCTTCTGGGAGAGGCGGGGCCTAGATCAGGGGTGGGGCCTAGATCAGGGGTGGGGCCTAGATCAGGGGTGGGGCCTAGATAAGAGGTGGGGCCTAGATAAGGGGCAGGGCCTAGATAAGAGGTGGGGCCTAGATAAGAGGTGGGGCCTAGATAAGGGGCAGGGCCTAGATCAGGGGTGGGGCCTAGATAAGGGGTGGGGCCTAGATCAGGGGTGGGGCCTAGATAAGGGGTGGGGCCTAGATAAGGGGTGGGGCCTAGATAAGAGGTGGGGCCTAGATAAGGGGCAGGGCCTAGATCAGGTGCGGGGCCTAGATAAGGGGCAGGGCCTAGATCAGGTGCGGGGCCTAGATAAGGGGCAGGGCCTAGATCAGGTGCGGGGCCTAGATAAGGGGCAGGGCTTAGATCAGGTGCAGGGCCTAAATAAGGGGCAGGGCCTAGATCAGGTGCGGGGCCTAGATAAGGGGCAGGGCCTAGATCAGGGGTGGGGCCTAGATAAGGGGCAGGGCCTAGATCAGGGGTGGGGCCTAGATAAGGGGCAGGGCCTAGATCAGGTGCGGGGCCTAGATAAGGGGCAGGGCCTAGATCAGGGGTGGGGCCTAGATAAGGGGCAGGGCCTAGATCAGGTGCGGGGCCTAGATAAGGGGCAGGGCCTAGATCAGGGGTGGGGCCTAGATAAGGGGCGGGGACTGAGTCAAATATGGCATGAGGAATGTGGGAGTGACTAAGACGGGGCGGAGTCAAGCTACAGAATAACTGAGGGAAATAAAACTGAGATACGGTGAAGAAAACTCAAATCTACAGAGACAGTGCCATAATGAAAGTATAAATACAATCTCTGTCACGATGATCAGATGATGTTTACCTTCAGAGGCATCTTACAGTATTCAGACAACAGTGGCACGTCAAACACCAGCCGACGCAGAAGATGCTGCAACATGGAGGGTCTGAGGTACCTGGAACAGAGGGCAGAGGTTAAATCAGCTGGTTACCTGGAACAGGACACAATGATGAGGTCAGAGGTTAAATCAACACAACGTCTGCTGGTTTTGAACCGCTGTCAGATGGACAATGCTGCTCTATTGCTGGAACTACTGGTTAAACTGGATATTGTTGGTAAAAGGACCATGAAAGAACGTGATGGTGCTGTTCACACCAAGAACGATAACTATAGAGAAATGATATGATAACTATAATGATAACTACAGCAAAATTACAAAAATAACTTTACAGGTAACCATAGCGATAACTAATAAAACTATTACAACAGCTATAACAAAACAATAATGATACCTATAATGATAGCTATAACAAAACTACAACAATAACTGTAACAAAACTACAACGATAACTATAACCATAACCATAACAAAACTACAACAATAAATGTAACAAAACTACGATAACTAATGATAACTATAGTGATAACTATAATAAAACTACAATGATAACTATAACCATAACCATAACAAAACTACAACGATAACTAAGAATAACTATAGTGATAACTATAATAAAACTACAATGATAACTGTAACAAAACTACAACGATAACTATAACCATAAACATAACAAAACTACAACAATAAATGTAACAAAACTACGATAACTAATGATAACTATAGTGATAACTATAATAAAACTACAACGATAACTATAACGATTACTATAGTGATAACAAAAAAAACCTACAATAACTATAACAAAACAATAATGATAACTACAGTGATAACTATAATGATAACTGTAAAAAACAACAACTATAACGATAACCATAACAAAACTACAACGATAACTATAATGATAACTGTAAAAAACTACAACGATAACTGTAACGATAACTATAACAATTACTATAGTGATAACTATAACAAAACTACAATGCTAACTACAGTGATAACTATAACCATAACCACAATGATAACTATAGTGATAGCTAAAAAAAACCTACAATGATAACTACAGTGATAACTATAATGTAATAATGAAACTCCAGTCTTCTGATGCTCGTGATAGAGGTGAGCAGCGTACGCACTTGCAGACGGCCAGGAGGCACTCCTCGATGGCGTCCCGCTGGGCTTTGGTGAGCGAGCAGCCCTTGGACAGCCGGTAGATGGTGTAGAGCGTGGAGTCGATGAGCGCGGCGTGGTGTTCGGTGCCGGAGAAGTGTGGAGCGCAGCGGGTCAGCAGAGGAAGTATCGCACAACCGATGTAGCGGTTCATGGCCAGAGCTGTTTCAGTGGTGCGCAAAGCCTCCTGAGAAGGAACAGAAGACGAGATGAACTCACACTGTACATGATTCATCATCAGCTCGTCTGAAAGCTACAGGATCATGTTGTTTGTAGGAGGAGGAAGTAGAGACCCAGTGTTTACTAAAGACTAAGTCAAACGCAGAGCCGGCCCTCCCTATGAGCGAACTGAGCGGCTGCTTAGGGCCCGCCGCCACTAGGGGCCGCAAACGCTGGTCCGCCCATAGACCCTGCCCGTGAGAGAGTGACCTGGAACTCGACGGACATTCGCATCACATGTTAACGCAGTGGTAGAGTTACTCACGGCACACTTCACTTATTCGCAATCACAAAAGTTTATTATTTGCATTTGTTTTAAAGCCTTGCCGGTTAAACATTTCATTCGCGTGCTGTTCTGACATGCGGTTCCCCCTGTGCGCGTACACACTGACCACGTACACACTGAGCGCGCACGTACACACTGACCAAGTACACACTGAGCACGTACACACTGAGCACGTACACACTGAGCACGTACACACTGAGCGCGTACACACTGAGCACGTACACACTGAGCGCGCGTACACACTGAGCACGTACACACTGACCAAGTACACACTGAGCACGTACACACTGAGCGCGTACACACTGAGCACGTACACACTGACCAAGTACACACTGAGCACGTACACACTGAGCGCGTACACACTGACCACGTACACACTGAGCACGTACACACTGAGCGCGTACACACTGAGCACGTACACACTGAGCGCGCGTACACACTGAGCACGTACACACTGAGCGCGTACACACTGACCACGTACACACTGAGCGCGTACACACTGACCACGTACACACTGAGCGCGCGTACACACTGACCACGTACACACTGAGCACATGTACACACTGAGCACATGTACACACTGAGCACATGTATGCACTGAGAGCGCGTACACACTGAGCGCGCGCGTACACACTGAGCACATGTACACACTGAGCACATGTACACACTGAGCGCACGTACACACTGAGCGCACGTACACACTGAGCTCGTACACACTGAGAGCACGTACACACTGAGCGCACGTACACACTGAGCGCGCGCGTACACACTGACCACGTACACACTGAGCGCACGTACACACTGAGCGCGCGTACACACTGACCACGTACACACTGAGCGCGCGTACACACTGACCACGTACACACTGACCACGTACACACTGAGCGCGCGTACACACTGACCACATACACACTGAGAGCGCGTACACACTGAGCGCACGTACACACTGAGCGCAGGTACACACTGAGAGCGCGTACACACTGAGCGCACATACACACTGACGGCAGGTACACACTGAGAGCGCGTACACACTGACCACGTACACACTGAGCGCACGTACACACTGAGCGCGCGTACACACTGAGCGCGCGTACACACTGACCACGTACACACTGAGCGCGCGTACACACTGACCACGTACACACTGAGCGCACGTACACACTGAGCACGTACACACTGAGCGCGCGTACACACTGAGCGCACGTACACACTGAGCGAACGTACACACTGAGAGCGCGTACACACTGAGAGCGCGTACACACTGAGCGCACGTACACACTGAGCGCGCGTACACACTGACCACGTACACACTGAGCGCGCGTACACACTGACCACGTACACACTGAGCGCACGTACACACTGAGCACGTACACACTGAGCGCGCGTACACACTGAGCGCACGTACACACTGAGCGAACGTACACACTGAGAGCGCGTACACACTGAGAGCGCGTACACACTGAGAGCGCGTACACACTGAGAGCGCGTACACACTGAGTGCACGTACACACTGACCATGTACACACTGAGCGCGCGCGTGCACACTGAGTGCACGTACACACTGAGCGCGCGTACACACTGAGCGCACGTACACACTGACCATGTACACACTGAGCGCGCACGTACACACTGAGTGCACGTACACACTGACCACGTACACACTGAGCGCACGTACACACTGACCACGTACACACTGAGCGCACGTACACACTGAGCGCACGTACACACTGAGCGCGCGTACACACTGACCACGTACACACTGAGCGCGCGTACACACTGACCACGTACACACTGAGCGCACGTACACACTGAGCACGTACACACTGAGCGCGCGTACACACTGAGCGCACGTACACACTGAGCGAACGTACACACTGAGAGCGCGTACACACTGAGAGCGGGTACACACTGAGTGCACGTACACACTGAGAGCGCGTACACACTGAGAGCGCGTACACACTGAGAGCGCGTACACACTGAGTGCACGTACACACTGACCATGTACACACTGAGCGCGCGCGTACACACTGAGTGCACATACACACTGACCATGTACACACTGAGTGCACGTACACACTGACCACGTACACACTGAGCGCACGTACACACTGACCACGTACACACTGAGCGCGCGTACACACTGACCACGTACACACTGAGCGCACGTACACACTGACCATGTACACACTGACCATGTACACACTGACCATGTACACACTGAGCGCGCGCGTACACACTGAGTGCACGTACACACTGAGCGCGCGTACACACTGACCATGTACACACTGAGCGCGCGCGTACACACTGAGTGCACGTACACACTGACCACGTACACACTGAGCGCACGTACACACTGACCACGTACACACTGAGCGCGCGTACACACTGACCACGAACACACTGAGCGCGCGTACACACTGACCACGTACACACTGAGCGCACGTACACACTGACCATGTACACACTGACCACGTACACACTGAGCACGTACACACTGAGCACGTACACACTGAGCGCGCGTACACACTGACCACGTACACACTGAGCGCACGTACACACTGACCACGTACACACTGAGCTCAGTGTGTACACACCACGTACACACTGAGAGCGCGTACACACTGAGCGCGCGTACACACTGAGCGCGTACACACTGACCACGTACACACTGAGCGCGCCTACACACTGACCACGTACACACTGAGCGCGCGTACACACTGAACGCTTACACACTGAGCGCGCGTACACACTGAACGCTTACACACTGAACGCTTACACACTGAGCGCGCGTACACACTGAACGCTTACACACTGAGCGCGCGTACACACTGAACGCTTACACACTGAACGCTTACACACTGAGCGCGCGTACACACTGAACGCGTACACACTGAGCGCACGTACACACTGAGAGCGTGTACACACTGAGCGCGCGTACACACTGACCACATACACACTGAGCGCGTACACACTGAGCACGTACACACTGAGCGCGTACACACTGACCACGTACACACTGACCACGTACACACTGAGCGCGTACACACTGACCACGTACACACTGAGCGCGTACACACTGACCACGTACACACTGACCACGTACACACTGAGCGCGCGTACACACTGACCACGTACACACTGAGCGCGTACACACTGACCACGTACACACTGAGCGCATACACACTGACCACGTACACACTGACCACGTACACACTGAGCGCGTACACACTGACCACGTACACACTGAGCGCACGTACACACTGAGCACGTACACACTGAGCGCGCGTACACACTGAGCGCACGTACACACTGAGCGAACGTACACACTGAGAGCGCGTACACACTGAGAGCGCGTACACACTGAGAGCGCGTACACACTGAGAGCGCGTACACACTGAGTGCACGTACACACTGACCATGTACACACTGAGCGCGCGCGTGCACACTGAGTGCACGTACACACTGAGCGCGCGTACACACTGAGCGCACGTACACACTGACCATGTACACACTGAGCGCGCACGTACACACTGAGTGCACGTACACACTGACCACGTACACACTGAGCGCACGTACACACTGACCACGTACACACTGAGCGCACGTACACACTGAGCGCACGTACACACTGAGCGCGCGTACACACTGACCACGTACACACTGAGCGCGCGTACACACTGACCACGTACACACTGAGCGCACGTACACACTGAGCACGTACACACTGAGCGCGCGTACACACTGAGCGCACGTACACACTGAGCGAACGTACACACTGAGAGCGCGTACACACTGAGAGCGCGTACACACTGAGTGCACGTACACACTGAGAGCGCGTACACACTGAGAGCGCGTACACACTGAGAGCGCGTACACACTGAGTGCACGTACACACTGACCATGTACACACTGAGCGCGCGCGTACACACTGAGTGCACATACACACTGACCATGTACACACTGAGTGCACGTACACACTGACCACGTACACACTGAGCGCACGTACACACTGACCACGTACACACTGAGCGCGCGTACACACTGACCACGTACACACTGAGCGCACGTACACACTGACCATGTACACACTGACCATGTACACACTGACCATGTACACACTGAGCGCGCGCGTACACACTGAGTGCACGTACACACTGAGCGCGCGTACACACTGACCATGTACACAGTGAGCGCGCGCGTACACACTGAGTGCACGTACACACTGACCACGTACACACTGAGCGCACGTACACACTGACCACGTACATACTGAGCGCGTGTACACACTGACCACGTACACACTGAGCGCACGTACACACTGACCATGTACACACTGACCACGTACACACTGAGCGCGCGTACACACTGACCACGTACATACTGAGCGCGCGTACACACTGACCACGTACACACTGAGCGCACGTACACACTGACCATGTACACACTGACCACGTACACACTGAGCACGTACACACTGAGCACGTACACACTGAGCGCGCGTACACACTGACCACGTACACACTGAGCGCGCGTACACACTGACCACGTACACACTGACCATGTACACACTGACCACGTACACACTGACCATGTACACACTGAGCGCGCGCGTACACACTGAGTGCACGTACACACTGACCACGTACACACTGAGCGCACGTACACACTGACCACGTACACACTGAGCGCGCGTACACACTGACCACGTACACACTGAGCGCACGTACACACTGAGTGCACGTACACACTGACCACGTACACACTGAGCGCACGTACACACTGACCATGTACACACTGAGCGCGCGCGTACACACTGAGTGCACGTACACACTGAGCGCACGTACACACTGACCACGTACACACTGAGCGCGTACACACTGACCACGTACACACTGAGTGCACGTACACACTGACCACGTACACACTGAGCGCACGTACACACTGACCACGTACACACTGAGCGCGCGTACACACTGAGCGCACGTACACACTGACCACGTACACACTGAGCGCGTACACACTGACCACGTACACACTGACCACGTACACACTGAGCGCGTACACACTGAGCGCGTACACACTGACCAGGTACACACTGAGCGCACGTACACACTGAGCGCGCGTACACTGACCACGTACACACTGAGCGCGCGTACACACTGAGCGCGTACACACTGACCACGTACACACTGAGCGCGTACACACTGACCACGTACACACTGAGAGCGCGTACACACTGAGCGCGTACACACTGAGTGCACGTACACACTGACCATGTACACACTGAGCGCGCGCGTACACACTGAGTGCACGTACACACTGAGCGCGCGTACACACTGAGCGCACGTACACACTGACCATGTACACACTGAGCGCGCGCGTACACACTGAGTGCACGTACACGTTGACCACGTACACACTGAGCGCACGTACACACTGACCACGTACACACTGAGCGCACGTACACACTGAGCGCACGTACACACTGAGCGCGCGTACACACTGACCACGTACACACTGAGCGCGCGTACACACTGACCACGTACACACTGACCACGTACACACTGAGCGCGCGTACACACTGACCACGTACACACTGAGCGCACGTACACACTGAGCGCACGTACACACTGACCACGTACACACTGAGCTCAGTGTGTACACACCACGTACACACTGAGAGCGCGTACACACTGAGCGCGCGTACACACTGAGCGCGTACACACTGACCACGTACACACTGAGCGCGCCTACACACTGACCACATACACACTGAGCGCGCGTACACACTGAACGCTTACACACTGAGCGCGCGTACACACTGAACGCTTACACACTGAACGCTTACACACTGAGCGCGCGTACACACTGAACGCTTACACACTGAGCGCGCGTACACACTGAACGCTGACACACTGAACGCTTACACACTGAGCGCGCGTACACACTGACCGCGTACACACTGAGCGCACGTACACACTGAGAGCGTGTACACACTGAGCGCGCGTACACACTGACCACATACACACTGAGCGCGTACACACTGAGCACGTACACACTGAGCGCGTACACACTGACCACGTACACACTGACCACGTACACACTGAGCGCGTACACACTGACCACGTACACACTGAGCGCGTACACACTGACCACGTACACACTGACCGCGTACACACTGAGCGCGCGTACACACTGACCACGTACACACTGAGCGCGTACACACTGACCACGTACACACTGAGCGCATACACACTGACCACGTACACACTGACCACGTACACACTGAGCGCGTACACACTGACCACGTACACACTGAGCGCACGTACACACTGAGCGCGCGTACACTGACCACGTACACACTGACCACGTACACACTGAGCGCGCGTACACACTGAGCGCGTACACACTGAGCGCGTACACACTGAGCGCGTACACACTGACCACGTACACACTGAGAGCGCGTACACACTGAGCGCGCGTACACACTGAACGCTTACACACTGAGCGCGCGTACACACTGAACGCTTACACACTGAACGCTTACACACTGAGCGCACGTACACACTGAGAGCGCGTACACACTGAGCGCGCGTACACACTGACCACGTACACACTGAGCGCGCGTACACACTGACCACGTACACACTGAGCGCGCGTACACACTGAGCGCACGTACACACTGACCACGTACACACTGAGCGCGCGCGTACACACTGAGCGCGTACACACTGACCACGTACACACTGAGCGCGCGCGTACACACTGAGCGCGTACACACTGAGCGCGTACACACTGAGCACGTACACACTGAGCGCGTACACACTGAGCACATGTACACACTGAGAGCGCGTACACACTGAGCACATGTACACACTGAGCGCGTACACACTGAGCACGTACACACTGACCACGTACACACTGAGCACATGTACACACTGAGCACATGTACACACTGAGCGCGTACACACTGAGCACGTACACACTGAGAGCGCGTACACACTGAGCGCACGTACACACTGACCACGTACACACTGAGCGCGCGCGTACACACTGAGCGCGTACACACTGACCACGTACACACTGAGCGCGCGCGTACACACTGAGCGCGTACACACTGAGCACGTACACACTGAGAGCGCGTACACACTGAGCGCACGTACACACTGACCACGTACACACTGAGCGCGCGCGTACACACTGAGCGCGTACACACTGAGCGCGTACACACTGAGCACATGTACACACTGAGAGCGCGTACACACTGAGCGCGTACACACTGAGCACGTACACACTGAGCACATGTACACACTGAGAGCGCGTACACACTGAGCGCGTACACACTGAGCACATGTACACACTGACCAGGTACACACTGAGAGCGCGTACACACTGAGCGCGTACACACTGAGCACATGTACACACTGAGCACATGTACACACTGAGAGCGCGTACACACTGAGCACATGTACACACTGAGCACATGTACACACTGAGCACATGTACACACTGAGCGCGTACACACTGAGCGCGTACACACTGAGCACGTACACACTGAGCACGTACACACTGAGCGCGTACACACTGAGCGCGTACACACTGAGCACATGTACACACTGAGAGCGCGTACACACTGAGCGCGTACACACTGAGCACATGTACACACTGAGCACATGTACACACTGAGCACATGTACACACTGAGCACATGTACACACTGAGAGCGCGTACACACTGAGCGCGCGCGTACACACTGAGCACATGTACACACTGAGCACACGTACACACTGAGCGCACGTACACACTGAGCGCACGTACACACTGAGCACGTACACACTGAGCGCACGTACACACTGAGCGCACGTACACACGTACACACTGAGCGCACGTACACACTGAGCGCGTACACACTGAGCGCACGTACACACTGAGCGCACGTACACACTGAGCGCACGTACACACTGAGCGCGTACACACCGAGAGCGCGTACACACTGAGCGCACGTACACACTGAGCACATGTACACACTGAGCGCACGTACACACTGAGCACATGTACACACTGAGCGCACGTACACACTGAGCGCACGTACACACTGAGCGCACGTACACACTGAGCGCACGTACACACTGAGCGCGTACACACCGAGAGCGCGTACACACTGAGCGCACGTACACACTGAGCACATGTACACACTGAGAGCGCGTACACACTGAGCACATGTACACACTGAGCACATGTACACACTGAGCACATGTACACACTGAGCACATGTACACACTGAGCGCGTACACACTGAGCGCGTACACACTGAGCACGTACACACTGAGCACGTACACACTGAGCGCGTACACACTGAGCGCGTACACACTGAGCACATGTACACACTGAGAGCGCGTACACACTGAGCGCGTACACACTGAGCACATGTACACACTGAGCACATGTACACACTGAGCACATGTACACACTGAGAGCGCGTACACACTGAGCGCGCGCGTACACACTGAGCACATGTACACACTGAGCACACGTACACACTGAGCGCACGTACACACTGAGCGCACGTACACACTGAGCACGTACACACTGAGCGCACGTACACACTGAGCGCACGTACACACGTACACACTGAGCGCACGTACACACTGAGCGCGTACACACTGAGCGCACGTACACACTGAGCGCACGTACACACTGAGCGCACGTACACACTGAGCGCGTACACACCGAGAGCGCGTACACACTGAGCGCACGTACACACTGAGCACATGTACACACTGAGCGCACGTACACACTGAGCACATGTACACACTGAGCGCACGTACACACTGAGCGCACATACACACTGAGCACATGTACACAATGAGCGCGTACACACTGAGCGCACGTACACACTGAGCGCACGTACACACTGAGCGCACGTACACACTGAGCGCACGTACACACTGAGCCGCTCACTAAACAAATGTCAAACAGCGCCCGATTCCTGGACTTTATCTAAATTGCGTCTGATTTTGCAAATACTGTCAAATACACACAGGGTTTACATTAATCCAGTTGGTTATGTCTAAAGTGAAAGTAATCAGTTGCGTCTCTGTCACTTTGTTAGGAGCGGGACAGCCGCCTATAGTAGGCTATACATGGAGAGTTAAAGGGAAAGTTCACCCAAAATGATATTATTATTTCTTTCTTCTGCTGAACACAGAATAGGATATTTTGAAGAATGTGAGTAACCAAACAGTTGCAGGTCCCCACTGACTTCCATATAGGAAAAAAAAAACTATTAAAACTATAGAAATCAATGGGGACTATCAACTGTTTGGTTACACACATTCTTCAAAATATCCTCTTTAGTTTTTAGCAGAAGAAATAAATTGATATAGTACACGGAGAGAGAGTAAATAATGACAGAATTTTTACCCCTTTAATGTTAATACATTTATTATTGTTATTTTGTTACAGGGCCATCTGATTCTGAGCTGTTAATTTTATCTTATTTAAGTATTTAATTTAATATTGTCCGTTTTGTAATTATATATATATGAGGATACTGTTTATCTAAAGTTATTTAGTTAATAGTTCTGCATATTTGCATGCAAATTTTTTTTTTATTTTTTTTTATTTTTTTTTTTTTACCAAAAGCAGGTTTGCTGGTCTATTTAGTACACCACATTGAGTTTACCACTGAGTGCTGTAAGACTTTGAATAGTGCAAAATAAGATCTGGCCACTCTTGTGGGTTTGCTACTGTTACGATTTGAAACCGTATAAAGGTGAACACATGCCGGGCAGACACTGATGTCAGCAACACAGCTACAACTAATAACACTGATAATGGGTGTGTTTTGTAGTCAGTCACTGACTACAAAAGTCAGTCTGTAGTCAGTCAGTCACTGACTATTGTCAATCACGCATTGACAATAGTCAATCATATTGGTGGCACCATGGGCCCCCAAATACAATTCTGCTCAGGGCCCCATAAAGGCTTGGGCCGGCTCTGGTCAAACGCCATTGAGAAAAAAAAAAAAGAAAAAGGTAAAACTATGATGTTGGACGCCCATCAATTGTTTAACCGGAACACGCGTGACCTTTCAACCTCAAGGGAACTACTACTTTGAAGGAACATTCCATTCTATCATTTTCTTTTTTTTATTCACAATTTAACATATATTACACACACAACACAATCACAGAAAACACCAAGAAGAACACCGCTAAGTATATCGACAAGACACACACACACACAAAAAAAAGGAAAGAAGAATCTACACAGTCTGTGGGTTATCCAATATTCCATTTAAGTTGATAATGGTATAATCTCTATATAATTTAATACTAAGGCCCATGTGGTTTGTAACTCTTGCAGTCTTGAATGCTGTTTACTGTAATTTCTTCAGTGGGCAACACATCTATTATCTGATCCAGCCATTGACCCGGTGTGGGTCCTGACTGGGAAATCCATGCAGTAAGTTTGCATTTTTTTAGCAAAATAAGAAAACATTGTAAACACACATTTTTTGTAAAGGGAAACTTATTTTCAATATCATAATTCAATAAATATAACATAGGGCATAGCTCAAAAGTAGTTACACATATCTTGAATTACTTTATGAATCTTCTCCCAAAAAGAAAAAATAGCTTTACAATACCAAAATAAAAGCATGAATGTTCCTTATTCAATTCCACATTTCCTACACATAGGAGAGTTTGTATCATTGAATGTATTAAGCTTCACTGGAGTTTTATAGTATTTATACAGAAATGTATCATTTTCTTTAAGTTTAATGTTCACACTCAAGGGTAAGCTCAAATCGATACACAGAATTAAACACCGAACTTCTTTTTCACCGAACTTCCGTTTAAGCTCTAATTCCCAATTTGTTCTCAAAGAAAAAGAATTCTGGGAGCTATCTAACAGAATTTTTTACAAATGAGAAATCTTCCCCTTAACT
>CM060632.1:33920148-33927648 GCA_030578275.1 Meda fulgida | reverse complement strand
TGCCCCTATCCCTAAACCTACCCATCACACACACACACACACACACACACACACACACACTGCCCCTATCCCTAAACCTGCCCATCACACACACACACACACACACTGCCCCTATCCCTAAACCTGCCCATCACAGACACACACACACACTGCCCCTATCCCTAAACCTGCCCATCACAGACACACACACACACACTGCCCCTATCCCTAAACCTGCCCATCACAGACACACACACACACTGCCCCTATCCCTAAACCTGCCCATCACAGACACACACACACACACTGCCCCTATCCCTAAACCTGCCCATCACAGACACACACACACACACTGCCCCTATCCCTAAACCTGCCCATCACAGACACACACACACACTGCCCCTATCCCTAAACCTGCCCATCACACACACACACACACACACACACACACACACACACACACACACACACACACACACAGCCCCTATCCCTAAACCTGCCCATTACACACACACACACACTGCCCCATCCCTAAACCTGCCCATCACACACACACACACACACACTGCCCCATCCCTAAACCTGCCCATCACACACACACACACACTGCCCCTATCTCTAAACCTGCCCATCACACACACACGCTAACCCAACCCCTAAACCTGCCCATCACACACACACACTGCCCCATCCCTAAACCTGCCCATCACACACACACACACACTGCCCCTATCTCTAAACCTGCCCATCACACACACACGCTAACCCAACCCCTAAACCTACCCATCACAGGAGACATTCTGTATTTTTACATTTTTAATAAAACACTGCTTAGTATGTTTTTAAAGCCATTTGAAATATGAGGACTCAAGAAATGTCCTCATAAATCATGTTCAAGTTGTAATACCAGTGTAATACCCATGTCATTATACACATTTGTGTCCTCACAAATCACAAAAACAAGAGCACACACACACTCTCTCTCTCTCACACACACACACACATACACTCACTCAACCCCACGCTGCTCTTCTCCAGCAGGTAGCTGAGGTGGACCCACAGTGCACACTCTCTCTCACACACACTCTCTCTCACACACACACACACACACACACACACACACACACACACACACACACACACACACACACACACACACACACACACACACACACACACACACACACACACACACACTCACCCAACCCCAAGCTGCTGTTCTCCAGCAGGTAGCTGAGGTGGACCCACAGTGCACACTCTCTCTCACACACACACACTCTCTCACACACACACATACACACACACACACACACACACACACACACACACACACACACACACACACACACACACACACACACACACACACACTCACCCAACCCCACGCTGCTGTTCTCCAGCAAGTAGCTGAGGTGGACCCACAGTGCACACTCTCTCTCACACACACACACTCTCTCACACATACACACACACACACACACACTCACCCAACCCCACGCTGCTGTTCTCCAGCAGGTAGCTGAGGTGGTCAAACATGGCCTTCTGGTTCTGACGGCTGATGCGACAGAAGTAACACAGGAACCGGCAGCAACTCGCCACCATCTTGGGGAAGGCGATCTCCTGTGACACAAGCAAACATTAGCGCTGGAAGACAAGAAGCTCTGTGTCCTGATGTCTGCGTCTCTCACACACCTGAGACTTCCCTCCTCCCAGCACGTTCACCATCACCTCCATGACCGTCTCGTGCATTCCCAGCACTCGCATCAGGTTGGGATGCTGGTAGAACACCTTATTATTCATGATGTCACTGAGACACACAACACACACATTAAACACTCATGACGATGGCTAGAGTTTCATGACAAAACACATTAATCTTGTGTTCTCTCAATCTTTTCATTTCGTTTTCAACAGCAGTTCAAGGCCCTGATATAAATGATTACATTGTTTAAATTAATACTTTCGCTAACTGTGATTTTGTATATGTACATTTCTGAAATACATAACTTCAGATTCAGATCACTGTAACTGTAATGTGGAACAAAAAAAATATCGAAACTATTTGGTCATTTTTTTGAGAGAGATGCTAACGGTCTAATCAGAGCCTATTTCCAAAAAAAGTGCATAAACGTAGTGTAAATGTAATAGTTGGAACGCATCCTCACCCGAGGCCGTGGATCATCAGCTGCTCCTCCTCTTTGCCCATGCGTACACTGAGCAGCGAGCGGATCTGTCCCAGCGACGCCAGCAGGTTAATGGTGTCGTGGGCCGAGGCGGCGCTGATGGTGTAGGTCTTCCTCATGGCTCTGAGAAGCTCCCCGATGCTGTCGTACTGGCGTCTCAGCAGACTGAACATGACGCGCACCAGCTCCGGGTCCTGGATGTGCGTCTCCTGAGCCCAGCTCACCATCGTCTGAGAGATCAGCTCCTTCAGGTTCGCTTCACACACACCACACAAGCAGAGAAGCACATGAGAACACACACCAGACGCTCATGAGAAGCGTTTATGCCAGTAGTTCCGGAAGTGGGTGCCGGGCACTGTCAAGTCAAGTCACCTTCATTTATATAGTGCTTTTAACAATATGGACTGTTTCAAAGCCCAAAACAAAATACTCTCAGTGCTATCCGGCTCATATTTCAAAATAAAATAAATGAAAATATATCAAAAATTATTATTAAAGTAAAAATAAAAATGAGTTAAAATAAAAATTGTCAAATAAATAAATAATGAATTAAAATAAATTTTATAAAATTGAATGATATTTAATCAAATATAATAAATAAAATTAAATAAAACAAAACATAAAATAACATGCTCTCAGTGCTGTGGCTGAATGCGGGCAGAGGAAGCTGGAAGAGCTGTGCCTGAAACCCTCCAGACTCGCAGACACCATCAGAAACACTTCAGGGGGCCTTACAGGAAAGTGACTGATGGGAAAAAACATGTGCTGAGGTCATCTGTCAATCACTCGTTCAACTGCTCTGTCTGTCAGAGGTAAATACGTGTTTTATATTATAGGGCAGCCAATCAAAGGTAAATAAGTGTTTTATAGGGCAGCCAATCAGAGGTAAATAAGTGTTTTATAGGGCAGCCAATCAGAGGTAAATAAGTGTTTTATAGGGCAGCCGATCAGAGGTAAATACGTCACAAAACACTGAGCTCAGGAGACACACACCAAATGGGATTGAACCTGTGTGTGTGTGTGTGTGTGTGTGTGTGTGTGTGTGTGTGTGTGTGTGTGTGTGTGTGTGCGTGTGTGTAAAGATGTGATGAATGTTTACTATAAGGGGATAAATGCTTCAATCAGCAAAGTCAGCATACAGTAGAAGAGCAACTTTCACGGATAAAACCTTGAACTGTTTAAATGAATCTCACTAAAACATGTCCAGGCCAAAATACAACAAAACAAACAAATAAATAATAATAAATAAAAAATATTAAAAATGTTAAAAAATAAAAAATAAAAAAATTAAATTAAATAATAAACAATATATTATTTTTTTTAAATAAAAGAATTACATTTTTTTAATAAAATAAATAAATAAACAATATAAAAATAAAATAAGTAAAACATAAATGACTGCTCCAATAATGATCCTGTAAAACACACAGGTGGTGCCGTGACCCGGAGGCCTCAGTTTCGCTTACAGGGAGCGGCTTGCTCTTTCTCTGTGGGTTCAGCTTCAGATTTCTGCGGTTGACCTTTGATCTTATAGATCAGTGCGAGTAGACGACCTTTAATAGACGTGTCCTGATGCTCCTCGTCCTCTTCCACCGGAATCCCTGCAGAGACACAGACGAAGGTCATTCATTCTCCTGACCGACACACTTTACCCACAGTGACATCACAGCCTCATCTCCCTAGAATCATGACATCTGAAGCTGCCACAAACCAGAGCTCATTCATTATTCAAAACCTGAGAGTCACCGAACACAAACATCTCCTTCAGTCGCATCTGCAGGGAAGTTCAGCCTCATAGCTGTGTTCCCGTGCTAAGCTGAGGACTTGACTTATGCACAAAACTGGAATATGCAAAAATTGCATAAAAAAGGTGGATGGATGCATGAACTAATACAGATTCCACAACATGACTTGAACTGCTTTAAAGTAAGACTAAACAAGCATTAAGTATAAACTGAAACAACAAAAAATCAAGATATTTCTCATTTTAATTCTCCCCCTTGAACAACTGACTCAAATGGTGTTGAAAAACATTGATATATGAAGAAGCCTCGTTTAAAATTGTGATTTCTAGAGCTGGAAATGTCAGTAATAGAAGAACATTCAGTGAAATTACAGGAATTAGTTCGATAATGTGTTAATAACAATGAGCAATACACTCGTTTCAGTGTTTATTAATCTGTTAGCGTTAGCTAATAAAAAGTGTTCAGAATGAATTAACGTCAGCTCAAATCCATTAAATAATAATATTTAAAAATGCAACTTTTGATTTTAATAATGCATTAGTAAAATGTTGAAATTAACATAACTAAGATTAATATGTATTTTGATGTAATGTAAGATTACATGTAAAGTGTCGCCGAACATTCAGCTTCTAAAACATCTACTGTAATTATTTAAATTTTAACACTAGAAGTTCGATAAACCATCAAAATATGAAGAAAATATGTATATATTTTAAATGAGGGAAGAAGAAAACACTAAACTTGGTAAACGCATTTTATCGGACAAAATTATTAGGCAAAAACTGCAACTACAGGTTTAATTTTACTATGCAAAAACAGTGCATAGAGAAACACTGAAAGCTGAAAGGAAAAAGCACACATGATCAGTTATTAATATTTGATTGATTTTCGCTCTTTTTTGCATGTGTTCATAATGTCTTTGTTTGAAAGCATGAACAAAAATAATGCAGCACAAATTGGGATTTTTTTGTTGTGAAATAAAATGCTTTTACTCCAAGCGCAACTATGCCACATGAGCACGTTTATAGTGAGATGCTGACCGCAGTGCAGACGCAGCTCCCCGTGGAAGTCGTACAGCTCCTCCTGGATGTCCTCGGGACAGGGGCAGTCCTCACCCATGTGGAAGTTCAACAGCATGTTAATCTGGAGACAGTGATTTAACGTGATCAGGCTGTGAACAGATCAACTGATCCTGAAACTGATGCGAAGACCTGAGCGACTAATAGAGTGACTTTGTTTTCAGATCAAATGCACATACTTATTCTTGCGTACTGTTGAACAGCAGCTGCTAAAGCGGCACGATTAACCGCACTCGATTTAGCGAAGCCTGTGATTATTTTATGAGGAGAATGTCAGTGCAGCGGCTGATCGCTAGTAAATGCTCCATATGAACACCAGAGGGCGTCTCACAAACACACATGCACGCACTCACTTACACACACACACACACACACACACGCACTTACACACACACACACACACACACACACACGCATGCACGCACTTACACACACACACACCCCTCTGAACACCAGAGTGCGTCTCACACACACCCCTCTGAACACCAGAGTGCGTCTCACACACACCCCTCTGAACACAGAGTGCGTCTCACACACACCCCTCTGAACACCAGAGTGCGTCTCACACACACCCCTCTGAACACCAGAGAGCGTCTTACACACACCCCTCTGAACACCAGAGTGCGTCTCACACACACCCCTCTGAACACCAGAGTGCGTCTCACACACACCCCTCTGAACACCAGAGAGCGTCTCACACACACCCCTCTGAACACAGAGTGCGTCTCACACACACCCCTCTGAACACAGAGTGCGTCTCACACACACCCCTCTGAACACCAGAGTGCGTCTCACACACACCCCTCTGAACACCAGAGAGCGTCTCACACACACCCCTCTGAACACCAGAGTGCGTCTCACACACACCCCTCTGAACACAGAGTGCGTCTCACACACACCCCTCTGAACACCAGAGTGCATCTCACACACACGCATGCACGCACTCACTTACACACACACACACACACACACACACCCCTCTGAACACCAGAGTGCGTCTCACACACACCCCTCTGAACACCAGAGAGCGTCTCACACACACCCCTCTGAACACCAGAGTGCGTCTCACACACACCCCTCTGAACACAGAGTGCGTCTAACACACACCCCTCTGAACACCAGAGTGCGTCTCACACACACCCCTCTGAACACCAGAGTGCGTCTCACACACACCCCTCTGAACACCAGAGTGCGTCTCACACACACCCCTCTGAACACCAGAGTGCGTCTCACACACAGCCCTCTGAACACAGAGTGCGTCTCACACACACCCCTCTGAACACCAGAGTGCATCTCACACACACGCATGCACGCACTCACTTACACACACACACACACCCCTCTGAACACCAGAGTGCGTCTCACACACACCCCTCTGAACACCAGAGAGCGTCTCACACACACCCCTCTGAACACCAGAGTGCGTCTCACACACACCCCTCTGAACACCAGAGAGCGTCTCACACACACCCCTCTGAACACCAGAGTGCGTCTCACACACACCCCTCTGAACACCAGAGTGCATCTCACACACACACATGCATGCAGTCACTTACACACACACACACACACACACACACACCCCTCTGAACACCAGAGGGCGTCTCACACACACCCCTCTGAACACCAGAGTGCATCTCACACACACGCATGCACGCACTCACTTACACACACACACACACACACACACACCACTCTGAACACCAGAGTGCATCTCACACACACCCATGCACGCACTCACTTACACATTTTAACTATTTATTTAAGTCCACTTAAAAGAAATGATTTACAGGAACACAAATGCTATAGATGCAGTCAAATGCATGCACATAATCGAGGACCAGTGGCATACAGCAGATCTTCACAATATTTAGCGTCACTCAGTTGTTATGGATACAAGTAGCACCGTCTCCGCCAGATGACGGCTGCCTGTAATAGCAGACAGAGCGCAGTACTTTGCTAGCCGTTTAGCCCTCTTTTTGGGCATCCCTAGTTGTTGAAGCCCCCTTACAACCAGCCTGTGTGTGTGTCCTAAGCTGCCAAATATGAGCACAAGAAGTCGGCTCTGATAACCTAACTCTGAGATGACGTTTAAGAGTGGTTGATATTTAATCATCTTAGTCATAAAAGCTTCTTCCATACTAGAGTCAAAGGTACATGCAACCTCCACAACAAAGACCTCGCTGATCTCTTCATTAATCACAACAATATCTGGTGTATTTGCAAGCACATGAGAAAAGGTTTCATGGCTATTACAATTTTGAAACATAAATGATTTTACACAAGAATGTTTGTACATTTTTACAGCAGATGAGAAAAGGCTTGATATGTCCTTCGCTATAAGATCCACTATTCAGTCGTGGCGTGCGATGTACATTCCTTTATAGGCATGGCAGCCGTTTAAGATTGTGGCAGTGTTTCTGTGATCTGTTCTGTAGTGTGATGCAAACAATGAGGTACCTGAGTTGTCGGAAACCAGATAGAAAGATTGAGTCTGCTTGGAAGAACTTGTAG
>CM060632.1:33900148-33915148 GCA_030578275.1 Meda fulgida | reverse complement strand
ACCTGTCGTTTGACGGACTCGGGAAGCTTCTTCTCCAACAGTCCCTTCACGAGTGTTTTCCCGTCGCGAGCCTCTTCTTCTCCGGCCTCGACCGCCTTCTCCTCGGCTCCGGTTAATCCCTCCTTCATGCCGTCCTCCTGGCGCTCCCCGAACACGTCGGGCTCGATGAGCATCAGGATCTTGTGCACGTCCCGGCTGCACAGGACACCCATGGTGAGCAGTGTGCCGATGAGACGAAGGATGGGAACGAACTGATACTCCACGCTGCCGCCCACCGGATCCCGGATGTGGTCTCCTCCACCCTGCACCGCCTCCGTCAGCATGAGGATCGCCTTCTCCTGAACACACGCCACAGCGAACTTTACTTACACAGCACTTCACAACTACACAAGTGGACCAAAGTGCTGTACAGGAAAAATAAACAAAAAAAAAGGTTTTTTGTTGTCTTTTTGCAGTTTTATTTTTGTGTTTTGTTTTTATTGTGTGGTTTTAATTTTTTGATGGCAAACCCGCCTCTGTTTTTATACCTTTAGGACGTCGAACGGGATCTCGGGCTGTACAAATAATGGCTACGATTACAAATGTAATCGCTAATTACTGTTATAATTACTGTTATAGTTACTGTTGTAGTTACTGTTATAGTTTATTTTACTGTTAAAGTAACTGTTATAATTACTGTTATAGTTTATTTTACTGTTATAATTACTGTTATTGTTATAGTTACTCTTACAGTTACTGTTATAGTTTATGTTACTGTTATAGTTACTGTTGTAGTTACTGTTATAGTTTATTTTACTGTTATAATTACTGTTATTGTTATAGTTACTCTTACAGTTACTGTTATAGTTACTGATATAATAACTGTTATGATCAACAGTAACTATAACAGTAACATAACAGTAATTATAACAGTAACAGTAATTATAACAGTAACTAACAGTATAGTTACTGTAATAATTACTGTTATAGTTACTGTTATGATTACTGTCACTGTTATAATTAGTTATGATTACTGTTACTGTTATAATTACTGTTATGATTACTGTTATGATTACTGTTACTGTTATAATTATTGTTATGATTAATGTTATAATTACTGTTATGATTACTGTCACTGTTATAATTAGTTATGATTACTGTTACTGTTATAATTACTGTTATGATTAATGTTATAATTACTGTAATGATTAATGTTATAATTACTGTTATGATTACTGTTACTGTTATAATTACTGTTATGATTACTGTCACTGTTATAATTACTGTTATGATTACTGTTACTGTTATAATTACTGTTATGATTAATGTTATAATTACTGTAATGATTAATGTTATAATTACTGTTATGATTACTGTCACTGTTATAATTACTGTTATGATTAATGTTATAATTACTGTAATGATTAATGTTATAATTACTGTTATGATTACTGTCACTGTTATAATTACTGTTATGATTACTGTCACTGTTATAATTACTGTTATGATTACTGTTACTGTTATAATTACTTTTGTGATTACTGTTACTGTTATAATTACTGTTATGATTACTGTTACTGTTATAATTACTGTTATGATTACTGTTACTGTTATAATTACTGTTATGATTACTGTTACTGTTATAATTGCTGTTGTGATTACTGTCACTGTTATAATTACTGTTGTGATTACTGTCACTGTTATAATTACTGTTGTGATTAAAGTTACTGTTATAATTACTGTTGTGATTACTGTTACTGTTATAATTACTGTTGTGATTAAAGTTACTGTTATAATTACTGTTATGATTACTGTCACTGTTATAATTACTGTTATGATTACTGTCACTGTTATAATTACTGTTGTGATTACTGTCACTGTTATAATTACCGTTGTGATTAAAGTTACTGTTATAATTACTGTTGTGATTACTGTTACTGTTATAATTACTGTTGTGATTACTGTTACTGTTATAATTACTGTTGTGATTACTGTTACTGTTATAATTACTCTTGTGATTACTGTTACTGTTATAATTACTGTTGTGATTAAAGTTACTGTTATAATTACTGTTGTGATTACTGTTACTGTTATAATTACTGTTGTGATTACTGTTACTGTTATAATTACTCTTGTGATTACTGTTACTGTTATAATTACTGTTGTGGTTACTGTTATAATTACTGTTGTGATTACTGTTACTGTTATAATTACTGTTGTGATTACTGTTACTGTTATAATTACTGTTGTGATTAAAGTTACTGTTATAATTACTGTTGTGATTACTGTTACTGTTATAATTACTGTTGTGATTAAAGTTACTGTTATAATTACTGTTGTGATTACTGTTACTGTTATAATTACTGTTGTGATTACTGTTACTGTTATAATTACTGTTGTGATTAAAGTCACTGATATAATTACTGTTGTGATTACTGTTACTGTTATAATTACTGTTGTGATTACTGTCACTGTTATAATTACTGTTATGATTACTGTCACTGTTATAATTACTGTTGTGATTACTGTCACTGTTATAATTACTGTTGTGATTACTGTCACTGTTATAATTACTGTTATGATTACTGTCACTGTTATAATTACTGTTGTGATTACTGTCACTGTTATAATTACTGTTATGATTACTGTCACTGTTATAATTACTGTTGTGATTACTGTCACTGTTATAATTACTGTTGTGATTACTGTTACTGTTATATTTACTGTTGTGATTAAAGTTACTGTTACAGAGTACTAAGCTTACTATCTGAAAAGGGTGTGTACCTTGAGCACGTCGAGCGGGATCTCGGGGCTGTGCAGGTGCTGCTCGCGGCGGGCGCTGATGAAGCAGGGTGGGGTTAAGTTGAGCCGGGGTTTGAGGGAGGCGCTGCGGCCGACGCCCGGCGGCTGGTGGCGTTTGGACACGTCAGGAAACAGTCGAATCCCGCGGGTCTCGGGCGTGACGGGGACGATGAACTCGCGGCTCATCATGAGGCGCGCGGCTCGGGCTGTCTCCAGGTGAATGCTAATGAGGACGCTGTAGAAGCCCTCGCGCAGCACGCCCGACAGGTATTGGCTGTCGATGGTGTAGAGCAGCTGTGATTGGTCGAGGTGGCTGCAGAGCGCGTGAGACACACGCGTGTTCCCGTGAGCGCAGAGCGCGCAGTACAGCTGGAGGGTGTGATAGTGGAACATACGCAGATCCTCCTGCTCTGACAGCTCCATGATGTCCACACACCTGCAATATATGAGTGAGAGAGTGAGTGTGTGTGTGTGTACCGGTTCTCCTCAGGGATGTGCACGGCCAGCATCTGCAGGGGTTCCACACACTGCACCATCCACCCGTGCCTCTCATTGACGTGTGTGTGTGTGTGTGTGTGCGTGTGTGTGTGTGTGTGTGTACCGGTTCTCCTCAGGGATGTGTACGGCCAGCATCTGCAGGGGTTCCACACACTGCACCATCCACCCGTGCCTCTCGCTGACTCGAGTCGTCTCCACCTTCAGGAAGGTGTTGGGCATTCGGCTCCACAGAACTGAGTTTATCGTCTGGACGTCCAATCGCGGCGGACACTGAGGAACCGGGTTCTTGTGTTCGCTCTTAAAAATGGCGGATGAGATGGGCATAGCGTTCTGGAGGAGACAAGTCATACAAACTCACATTACTGTTATTATTATAGTTTTGCTATAGTTACTGTTATAGTTACTGTTATAATTACTTTAATATTACCAGATACGAATATAATTACTAAAACACGCCATTTGAGCAGAACGTTCGAGAGCAGATCCCGCTAATTTCTCTCATAAGGACTAATATGCTGGTATAAAGTTATGGGAATATGAGGATCCACGCACCTTGACTTTGGCCAGTTCAAACTGGAACAGACTTGAGCTTGTTGGCCGCACAAACACCGCAGGAAACAGTTTTGCGCTTGGCTCGACCTGCACAACAGATGCTTATTCTATAGCTTTCTTTACTGTATTGAATCTGTGTGGAGTCATGAGTCTGAGCTGACGGTACCTGGTACGAGGTCGCAAGCTCTTTGCCGTTGACTGTGAAAGCTAACAGACCCGTGGCCAAATCAATGAGGCATCCGATCTCTAAATCCACGTTACTCCTGCTGGACGAGTGGGCGGCACTCGTGACGTCTCCACCCCACACCATGTAACAGTTACTCCTCTTCACGCTGTCACATGACACAGTGACATCAGCACATCATCACATGACCCGTAGCGACATACAGTCAAACACCTTCAACATTTCTCACATTATCAGTTTATTTGCTATAGTTTTTGTCCGTCCTTCTGTTAGACTCTCACACATGAATTATGTTGAATATCTGTCAGCTGGTAAATTTAACTACACAATTAGATAGAGATGCACCGATTGATCGGCTGGTGACCGGAATTGGCCGATTTTCACGTGATCAGTCTGACATATGCCGATTTTATTCCGGTCAAACGCACTCGGGCGCCGCATGATTAAAGGGATAGTTCACCCAAAAATGAAAACTCTGTCAGTATTTACTCGCCCTCATGTTGTTCCAGACCCGTAAGACCTTCGTTCGTCTTCGGAACATGAATGAAGATATTTGTGATTAAATCTGAGCGCTGGATCACTCCTCCATAGGCTTCTTCAGGGATCAAAACTGGCCCAAAAGTTGAATGAAGAGTTGAAATAAAGTCGTTATTTTTGTTTGTTTTTGCGCACAAAAAGTATTCTCGTCGCTTGATGAACTTAGGATTGAGCCACTGTAGTCACTGGACTATTTTAACGATGTCTTTCATAACTTTTGGGCCGGCCAGTTTCGATCCCTGAAGAAGCCTATGGAGGAGTGATCCAGCGCTCAGATTTAATCACAAATATCTTCATTCGTGTTCCGAAGATGAACGAAGGTCTTATGGGGTCTGGAACAACATGAGGGCGAGTAAATACTGACAGAGTTTACATTTTTGGGTGAACTATCCCTTTAATCATGCGGCGCCCGAGTGCGTTTGACCGGAATAAATTATTCACTTTATTATTCACAAGTATTCTTGTCGTTGGAACAACATGAGGGCGAGTAATTACTGACAGAATTTACATTTTTGGGTGAACTATCCCTTTAACATCACGCAACATCAGCATCACACGTGCACATGGAACGCACATGTAGGAAACCTTGTGAATTACGGCCGTTACACACCGCAAGCGTGAGAGGCACGTATGTTTTTCCGCGTGGACGTTAATCAATGAGTGCATTCACACCGGGAGCAGAGCGTGAGCGTCAAGCAGGAGCGGCGCGTGAGCAGCAGTGAAGCGGTTTCGGTGCGAGTCTAGTTTTGCTGCGCTGCTCATGCTCAATTAAAGTGAAAACACACTTTTGATGAACAAAATAAATATGATTTCACACAAAAAGTGCCCTAAATGCACAGAATTGGCATGTCTAGTGTGTTTTAACAAGAACTGGAGTAGGCTATGTCAGAAATTAAAATGAAGACACTTTATAGAAAATATTTATAGAAAATTTACCCATTTAAACTTGTTTTTATTATTCAGTTTGGGTAAAAGTATATGGTGTTTTATAAAAAAAATATAGAGAGAAAATATTTGTTTTATTGAAAATAAAAAAATAAAATCGGTATCGGCAGGTCAAACTCAATGAAAATCGGAATCGGCCTAGAAAATTGTAACGGTGCATCTCTACAATTAGATAATACCAGTTTAGCTCCACCAGTGACCAAGCAATGCTTCATGTTGTTCAGTGTGTGTGTAAAAGAGCATCAGCAGTTACAGAAAAACACTGAAGAAAACATGATCAGCTCAAAGTGACGCAATCATTTCTGGACCCAAATGTCACTGGTAGTCACTGTATGAAGAGTTTTTGGGTGTAATGTGTCACTTTATTTTGCTCTCCTCACTTATAAATGAACAATAGTGTCCTGCAAACACTAGTAAAACAATATCAAAATGATGTCTGAATATGTTTGGTTGGCCTGTATAAGAGCGAGCGCTCACCTCTCATGCACACGGCCGCGCTCGTCGCCGAGGGTGACGGTCACCGTGCGGATCTTGCCGAGGTTGAAGTTGTTGCTGTAATAATGGTAGTCAGGAGTGACCCACCCGACCCACACGCAGGACGGGTCCTGACCCGCGAATATCCGGACCGAGTGATAGTACTGCAGGAGAGCAACACACACACACACACACACACACGTTACACACACTCTCAAACCACATCCAGATGAGGAACTGTGACCAATCGCTGTGACTCTGAGAACATCATTTCACATCACAACTGTAACAATAACTAAACAAGATCTCTGGAATCACTCTCAGAGGAGGATATGATCGATAAAACACTGACAGCCAATCAAAATCCTTCTACTTCCGCAATTATGTTCACTGGTTGATCATTTTAGTTAGTTAAAGTTCATTTTATTTATCATGACTGTTTTTATTATAGTTATTACACTTGTTACAGTTATCGTTACGATCCTCAGTTATTGTAGTTATCATAGTTATTATAGTTTTTGTCATACCTATCATCATTGTTAGTTATAGTTATTGTTATATTTATCATTACATGTATCATATTTAGTTATTATAGCTTTTTTATAGTTATAGACATTTTTATAGTATTCCTTATCGCTACTTTTATCATTACATTTATCATTGTTATAGTTATCGCTATAGTGTTGCAGTTATACACATTTTTAGAATTATCTTTATCGCTATGTTTATGATTACATTTGTCATTAAAGTTATTATCGTTGTTTTTCTTGGTGATGGCAAATGAAAAACCCAAATAAAAGAACCTAAACAAAACAGCAAGAGCATGTTCTTCTTGTAACGAGGGTAAATCATCCGATAGGAGACGTGCGCGGCTGGACTCACGGAGGTTATGCTGCTATAGTCCGGTCTTCTGCCTTCATCCAAGTGCTTCATGGACTTCACCGGATGCCTTCAGAAACACAAGACACACACACTTACTATCTATACAACAGACAAAGATGAGCAGCTCTGACGCTCTGATAGAGATCATTATAGACAGCGAGAGGATTCCTTTCTGTTTACAATCACTGAAACTGAGAGAAAAGGCTCCCAAGAACGAACCGGTGTGGCGTCATTTCAAACTAAACATGGCCACAACGAAGTTCGTTTCGGGACTTGCCAGAAAAGTTTGCTCAGAACACCTTAGAGCTCTCATTGGTCCGTGGTGATGATGTAACAAGTGGGTGTGGCTCTGAGGCTCCGCCTTCTTTCTGATGTAAATCTTCTCTGGAACTGAAGTGACACTGTTTTTCATGTTTCAAGTTCCCCCAAAAATGAAATTTAAAAAAAATGAAATTTCTTTCATCATTTACTCACCCTGATGTCATTCCAAGTCTGTAAGACCTTTGTTCATCTTCAGAACACAAATGAAGATATTTTGATGAAATCCGAGAGCTTTCTGACCCTGATAAACATCATTGCCACTTTCAAGGCCCAGAAAGGTTCAAACTTAATGTTATGAAGCAATGACAATACTTTTTGTACGCAACAAACACACCAAAATAACCACTTTATTCAACAATTTCTTCTCTTCTGTGTCAGGTCTCCTATGCTATTCGCGTAGTATTCGCTTCCAGGTTCTACGCAAGAATACTGCCTCACTATTGGCCGACGCTGATCACATGAGCACCTTTACGGTTTACACTTCGTCAACAGCGTAGGAGAATAAGAACGAAGGTCTAATGGGTTTGGAACGACATGAGGGAGAGTAATTAATGTTTCATGTTTTGGTGATCTATCACAGTGTCAGTGTTGCTTCAGTTTCTGCTATAAAGCGTCTCTCCAGTGTGTTCATGTTTTTACTGGCGTCTGAACCGGAGAAGATTTACCCCTCAAAGAAGGCGGAGCCTCAGAGCCACGCCCACCCATCACCACGGACCAATGACAAGCTTCAGAGTAGCCCCGTTTCCATTACCCTTCAAATTGCACAATTACGAACTGAAAATATGCATAAGTCTCCTTCGATTAAAATTAATGTCTAGTGCGGTATCTGCGATATACATAAACACACCAACATCCGTATCATCAACATCCTATTTAACCCTATTTCGGTCACTTCTGACAGGAATTTTTTAAATAAAAGATTTTTAAAAATCGTAGCTTCATCGGAATGATACAAAACTTGGTGACTTTTATGGTACTTGGTATATGAACACACAAAAATTGGGGACAGGATTTGAAAAGTCTAAGTGGCCGTAAAAAAAATAGTCACACTTCCACACCTTCGGGTCAAAAGTGGCCGCCATAGGAAATGAATGGGAAATTGGCAAAAATATGAAAATACACAGTTTTTTTGTGCGTACAATCTACAAATCAGCCATGATGCAGAAAAAAGCACACAACAGTGAAGGGGTGAATCTCTAAAACATCACGAGTGCAAAACAGACACATACACTCACACACTTATACACGCGCACACACAAATGAACGCGTGTCATTGCAAAAGCTAATTTTGGGAAATGTGTGAAATAAAATCAATTATTCATCAATGTAAAAAATAAAGCGCACAGCAATGAAAGCATGAGACTGTAAGCCATCAAGGTTGCAAAATAGACACACACACACACACACACACACACACACAAACACACACACACACACACACACACACACACAGGGAATTATAAGATTGGTGAAACTGTAACAGAGAAATGTGAGAATATGTGAAATAAAATCAATGAATCAAATAAAGGGGAGACATTGGATCCAAAATACAAAAGTCACACACTGTCTTTCTCTCTTGAACACACGCACACACACACTTTTTTTATTTCTCTATTTTCCATTTACTGTTTGAGAATTATTACACTTTTGCTGTTTTTTTTTTTATTTTTTTGTTCATAATTGCTGTTGCCAATTTTGATTAAGAGTTCATTGAATTGTACAAAAAAATTTGAATGAAAATGTTTATTTTTATTAAGTTAGAATTAAACAAATGGGTAACAATGCTTTCCATTTGTTCTCTTTCTAACGCAATGTTCAGGTTTGACTATTATAAAGTAAGACTGCCACTTCAAATTACTATTTAAACCAAACAAACAAAAAACTAAAATAGTCTTTGAGAATCTCTTATTATATATTAAAATCTACAACCTGAAAAAAAATAGCCAAATATGTGCAAAAACAACTAGAATTCACAACCCTTTCTACAGAGAGCTGTAAATCCATCTAGTGGTTACTCTATGATACTGCATGATAATTATGCTCACTGCTTCCACCAGATGGCACCAATTTGATTTCATTTTTTTTCTATAGGCCTAGTCTCTACTTTAACCTGAAATACGGCATTAATTAAAAAATAATACAATTATATATATATATATACACATTTTCTATTATATTCAATGGGAAAAATGGATCCTAATTATTGAAGAAATATTAATTATCATAAAATTTTCTCAAAACACCAAAGAAAAAATATTATTGAACAAAAATACATTTCATTGATTTTACTGAAGAAGAAAAAAATGTTTGATTTCAGGGGTCCGGTCACTTTTGACCGTGAAAGTCACCACTAACCACTCGGTGAGCGTCACAGTCTTGCAAACGAACGTTACGGGTGTGTGAAGCACATGTGTGTGTGCCGGAAGAGCCGCTCTGAAGCGCTCAGAGGCGATTCTAAAACAGTCAGAGTCGAGACAGGACCCATCGTGTGTCTGTGTGCACCACTCCAGCTCATCCTAAACTAACTAGAAAATATAAGTGCTAAACACCGGAATTATCCTTTAAGTGATTTTGTCATTGCACTATTTTGTTGTTGTGTTTTTCATTAAGAATAATAGGCTACTGAACTCCCCATTCAAGCAATCCGCCCCTGAATTGGCACTAATTTGAAAGTAAAACGGGCATTAATAGCGGTGTGTGTCCACGGCGAGGAGCGAGCAGAACACAGCAAACGTTTTTTAGCTCATTCCTATCCATAGGCGTTCATTGAAAACTCTCGCACCATTATGAACACCCGGTGGGAAGATATCCTCACATCCCCATGTCTGACCTGTGTTTGGCCTTGAGCGGCTCCTCCTCGTACAGGCCGTTCACACTGGCGTGAGGAGCGCTCCTGAAGCTGGAGTGAAACTCCACAGGCATGCTCAGTCTGCAGAACAGCATCTCCGCGCTGGCCTTCTGACTCCCAAACATCTTATGGCTGACCTTCAGGCAGGGCGGGCTGTCCACGGTCCCGTCGATTCTGGTGACCTGCAACATCAGATTCACTTCGGTTTATTACTGAAGCGTGTGTGTGACCCTGGACCACAACACCAGTCGAGCCGCACGCGTGTATCTGTGCAATAGACAACTATACATTATATGGGTCAGAATTATTGATTTTTCTTTTATGCCAAAAATCATTAGGATATTAAGTAAAGATCATGTTCAATGAAAATATTGTAAATTTCCTACCGTAAATATATAAAACATTTATCTCTGTGAGTGGATGCTGCACAATCATGAACAAATGCACAACTTTATAGACGATTTTATCAATGTTTTGATATTTTTGCACTAATAGTTATATCTCAGCCAAATATTGTCCGATCCTAACAAACCATACATCAATGGAAAGCTTATTTATTCAGCTTAATATGATGTATACATCTCAATTTAAAAAATGGACCCATGTGACTGGTTTTGTGGTTCAGGGTCACATTGATTAATGACAGCAACAAGGCTGACCAAAGCGCTGTACAGTACACAATGAAAAGACCATAAGACAACGGATGAAAGGAAACAGAGAGGGACGAAAAAAGACATTACAATGTATTAAACGGCAACGAAAAAAGATGTTTAAACATGACGAGATTCAAACGCTGCTCATGCAAAACCATCATAGAAAGAAAACCTTCTGGAACATTTCGATCCGAATCAACACAGGAATATTTTCAGGAACAAAATCAGTTCAAGTTTCGATTGAACCTTCATCCTTCCCTCGCACTTTGTAACAAATCTTTCCCTCGCTGGTCAAAATGACCCGAAGCCCTAAAATAAGACTTTTTTTTGTCCACAAAGATTTTTTTTTTTTCACTTTGATAATATTTTTCCTATTTTTTAATGCATTTTTTTGGGGGCTTATTTAATTTATTGACCTTTTAAAATTACTAGATTTGATGAATAAATACAAAATATATAGCAATTTCAGCACATTCCTCACATTCTTTCTACTTAAATTCAAAATAACTCACAATTTCATGCATAACCCTTTTAATTCAGCTCTAAATATCTTAAATTGGGCGTCTCTGCAGTCTTGTGGAAAAATAATAGCATAAGATGATATTTCACAACTCTAGATGTGCTTATAGCTCTATATGGAGTCACTGAGCTGTTCCTCTGGGTCCTAAAGCCAGTTGATCTTCAGTGTGCATTCACATACATGCATGTGTCTACATGCATGTGTGCATGTAGACGTTATACAATTCTTTTTTTGTAAAGTTTTACCATTTTTAGTTTGAATTTTTAGCTTTTTCCTAAGGCGATCAAATTGACCAGCGATGGGAGAACTTGTTCCTTTTTAAAATTTCAACCACAAAACTCCTCGAATCCATCAAAAGAAAATGTTCGTGTACTCGTGGTTCAAGTGCGACAAAAGTCCTGGGATCTTGGACCCTCTGATGAACACTCAATAAAAAAAAAAGATTCAAAATGACCCGAGGGAGAGATGAGCTAAAGCTCCAGCCAGTGGGATCCAAGAGTCACCGCTCAATAACCGATCAGCAGAGTGACGCTCGTCCTCACCGAGATGGGATGATGGTCTTTCGGCACATTGAAGAAGGTGGGCAGGCGTTTGCTGAACCACATGGTGACCTCGCGGTTCATGTTGACGGCGAACGGTTCGAAGCCCTCCTGCAGGCCACACATGGTGTAGAACTTAAACGTGCTGGCGTCCTTCCCAAGATTCATGCGGCCCACCTGAGAAAGGCCTAAACTACACACCGGGATGAAGCCTACGAGAGAAGAGAAGCGGACAGTTTTACCTTCAGGGGTTTTTAAAGGAGTAGTTCACTTTAAAATCAAAATTAGCCCATGATTTACTCACAAGTCATCCTAGGTGTATGACAGTCTGAGTTATATTAATAAACACCCCGACGCTTCTGAGCTTTATAATGGCAGTGGATTGCAACCATCAGATTGAAGCTCCAAAAAGTGCATCTATTCATGATAAAAGTGCATCTGTCCATCATAAAAGATGATGGATAGATGCACTTTTATGATGGATAGATGCACTTTTATGATGGACAGATGCACTTTTATAATGGACAGATGCACTTTTATGATGGACAGATGCACTTTTATGATGGACAGATGCACTTTATGATGGATAGATTCACCTTTATGATCTTCAATCTGATGGTAGCAATTCACTGCAATTATAAAGCTCGTAAGCATCAGGGTGTTTATTAATATAACTCTGGTTGTATTCGTCTGAAAGAAGAAAGTCATATACAACTAGGATGGCTTGAGGCCGAGTAAATCATGGGCTAATTTTCACTTTAAAGTGAACTACTCCTTTAAGGCATTGAAATCCAATCAGAAGCTGCGTTTCCACTGTCATTTGCAGGGCTTCCTCGGGGACAATGGCCAGCCGAATACCTTAGTTCAAAGCGGGTCAGCTCGGGCTTGAGGAGTGGGGCAGAGATATTTATACACAATGCAAAAGACTACGCTCACTAACCATTACCATAGTAAACATGGTAAATATAACCATTTGAAGAAATCAGACGAATCATATATGGCTATCACAATCATATTTTTATTTTCTCTGTCAGTACAGTCCTTTTATACCGGACTGTCTGATCTTATTCTGTGTAATTATTGTGCGGTCTTGACATAAGATATTTTATGATGGTCCATGTATCACTTATTAGTGTAAAACATCAATGCTTGGGTTTTAAATGTTTACGTAAACAACAAAAATGTCAACAAACTGCTGCTTTTATCACGTTTGTTTTGCGATCTCGCTAGTTTCCAGTGAATTCTTTCTGATTATTTTTCTGATAAAACTTCCATATGTTGGTGAAATGATGGGTTTGTGTGCCGTTGTTCCAGAGAGGCGTGTTTTAGTGAAGCGCTGTGGCCCGACGGTGGAAACGCAGTGTGGTGTAGGGCTCGTGCTCCGGGTTCGAGGCTATTGGCCCCGCCCGGCCCCGGCTGGCCAGACAGTGGAAAAACGGCTAGAGATTATGTTCTCTCTAACCGTCCTCGATGTCGAAGTCGGCGAAACACAGCTCAGAGCCCTTGTTGGTGATCAGGATTTCTCCATTCAGGGTGAAGATCATGGATTTGTCCTCCATGTTGATCATACATCCCACGACGTCCCCCGAGTGCCAGCAGCGGCCGAAGAGACGACTGCCCGTGTGGAGCCGATGACCCTGTGAGAGATCAGAGATCAGAAACCGTTTGTAGCGACAATGACCTTCTTGTCACTTAACCCCCTTTAACACAGCGTTGATCCCGGGAGTTTGCCCGAACGCCTTCTGTGTGAACGCAAACACGACCCGGGATGGATGCCGGGAGGGGGAGCTAGTAACATTACCGGAACGCGCTGTGTGAACAAAAGCCTAATCAATCCCGTGTCGTAATGATGATGCTGAAGCAGGGATTGTAATGCGCTAGTTTATGATTGAATCAGATAAAAATAATGCACAAGCGTGGTTTCATAAGCAAATTTAGGCCCCGTTTACACGAAGTGAAACGCAGATATTTCCCTGTGGTTTGGCCTCTCGTTTACACGAAAACCCCGTTTTTATCACAGAAAACGATTATTTCTAAAAACTCCGGTCAAAGTGGAGATTTCTGGAAACGCCGGTTATGTGTTGCCGTGTCGACTGGAGGAAACGGGGTTTGAGGTTCTCTTGTGGATTCTGATTGGCTTGCTTGGCTTTATCCTTCTCACTGCTGCCCAGAGGTTTGGCATAGTTATGATGGCGTATTTATGCGGGTGTGTGCACGATGTTATTAGTGAAAACGGGGGGGGGGGGGGGGGGGGGCATATTCGTTTCTCGAAATACCCGGCTATGTGTAAACGTGGCCTTACATTACGTCACGTGTCTTTACGGGATTTTTAGGGGTTGTGTGTGAACGCTTTCTGATTCCGGATAATCACTGGCAGTGTGAATGAACCAAAATCAAACGAACCCAAATTTTCCAGAATCTCTGTGTGAAAGGGGCTTTAGAGGATTATTTCTGACGCGTGAGATCAAACAAGACGCTTCCAGTCCAGAACTGCATTTATCGCTTTATTTGTCCCAGTTCCGATGCTAAAACACATTGTAATCCACAAGTCTGCATGTTTGTCCACGTACGATCCTGACGCGGTCAGAAATAGTTTGCTTCCTCATTAGTCGCACCTGTCTTCAGTTGCTCTCTGGCTTCCTATCCACATTATTCCTGCGCCCCATGATGCTTTGAGCGAATTATGGGTGTAACTTCCATAAGCTGTAAACAATCAGTGAAAGGATCGCTCTATGAACGCAATACGTTAAAAAAGTTCACAATGAGATGACATTAATCTACTCATCCTTCAACAATCGTAAAAGCATCAACAAGGTACTTTCAACAGACCAAATAACCATCGTGGTGGCCATTGGGTCTGTGAAAGCGCTATATAAATGCAGTCCATTAAACCACAAAAGCCCCACTGTATAGGCTAATATCTGTAGGCTTATGTAACTTATGTTGCCTTAATCAAAAATATTCATAACTTCAGCATTACGTGATACTATTTCAAAGTGATTTACATCCTTTTGACAGATTATAAATTGCATTTACCAGTGAAAACAAACCTGGAAAGAGACGTGAGGATTGAGGAGGATTAAGGAGATTCTTCGTGCATTCCAGTGAATTATTAATGAAATACATCGTAAATTAAATTCGGGAGAACAGACCACAAATGTGCAGTATATGTTGTCCTTTTTCATACTTTTACAGCGGATTGCAAAGGGAAAAAAGAAAATAATCATGAGGAAAAGATGCAGCGACTGAAAAGAGCTCTGCTGTAG
>CM060632.1:33892648-33895148 GCA_030578275.1 Meda fulgida | reverse complement strand
TCAGTCTTTGGCTTAAAAAGTAGAAATTCTGATTTTATGAAAGAACTCCAAGACCTAGATGTCATCATCTTACAGGAAACCTGGTGTAGAGGAGATGCGTTCACTGGCTGTCCCTCAGGATACAGAGAGATAATATTACCATCAGTCAAACTCACATCAGTCACACAAGGGAGAGACTCGGGAGGGATGATAATATGGATCAAATCTGAACTGTCCATAGAATTAATAAAAAGAGAACAGCACCACCTGTGGCTAAAAATACAAAAAGGAATGATATCAGCATCTAAGCCTGTTTTCCTTTGTGCAACTTACATTCCTCCCCTCGAGTCTCCATACTTCCAAGAGGAAACTTTCCAAAATATAGAAAGAGAAATCAGCCATTTCCAGGCCCAGGGAAATGTGCTGCTTATGGGTGATTTAAACGCTAGAACAGGAGAAGAATTAGATTTCATTGAATCACACGGTACCAGATTTATCACTGGCCATAACGACCTGTACCCTTCTTACCCCAGCAGACAAAACTGCGATCAAACCGTGAACGCTCACGGACGGCAGATACTACAGCTCTGCCGAGGACTGGCTCTGTACATCGTCAACGGAAGACTGCGAGGAGACTCGCTCGGCCGATACACCTACAGCTCAGCTCTTGGTAACAGCACAGTAGATTATGCCATCACAGATCTAGACCTTTCCTCTTTGAGAGCATTCACAGTCAAACCCTTAAAACCTTTCTCAGACCACAGCCAAATCACCCTCTATATAAAGCAATCTGAAACATCACCCAAACCAATCAGGAACCCATATCAAATGAGCAAATTAATGTCTTTCAAATGGACTGAAAACAGTGCCACTAATTACAGCACTGCTGTTGAATCTCCAGAAATACAATCCCTCATACATTCATTCCGAATACAGGAATACCCTAAAAATCAATTCGGCATCAATCAAGAAGTGCAAGATCTAAACAACATATTCTACAAAACAGCACAAAAAAGTAATTTGTCAACCGTTAAACCAAAGAAAAAATATTTAGATTCTGACAAATGGTTTGATTTGGACTGTAAGGCTCTGAGAAAAAACCTAAGAAACTTATCAAACCAAAAACACAGACAACCATATAATTCGGACCTCCGCCTTCTTTACTGTAAGGCATTAAAACAATATAAAGCCACACTCCGGCGGAAAAAAGCACAGTTTCTGCAAAACCAGTTTGAAGAAATTGAAAAATCTATAAACTCACACAAATTTTGGGATAAATGGAAATTGTTATACAAACCAAATCAAGAAGTTCTGGCAATCCAAGATGGGGAGAAGTGGAAAAAACACTTCCAAGAACTATACAGCCCAACAGAAATTCAAAATTATAAACAAAATGAAATAATTAATAAACTAGACCATTTAGAAAGATCAATTAAAGAAAATCAAAACCCTTTAGATTTCCCCATAACAATGAAAGAATTGGAAGACAAATTAGGAGTCCTTGAGCACAAGAAAGCCTGTGGTGTCGACAGCATCCTGAACGAGATGCTGAAACACACAGACCAAAGCTTCAAACTGGCCATGCTGAAACTGTTCAATGATGTTCTGTGTGTAGGGTTCTTCCCTGAGATCTGGAACAAGGGCCTCATCAGCCCCATCCACAAGAATGGAGACAAATTAGACCCCAACAACTACCGAGGCATCTGTGTGAACAGTAACCTGGGGAAGGTTCTCTGCAGCGTCTTAAACTCCAGACTTTTAGACTTCCTTATGAAGCACAATGCCTTGAGTAAATGCCAAATTGGCTTTCTTCCAAAATGTCGCACATCCGATCATATTTTTACATTACAAACACTAATTGACAAATATGTACATCAAAACAAAGGACAAATCTTTGCTTGTTTCATTGATTTCAAGAAAGCCTTTGATTCAATCTGGCACAAAGGATTATACCTAAAACTTATCGACAGTGGAATAGGGGGGAAATTCTATGATTTGATCAAATCTATGTACACAGCCAGCCAATGCGCTGTTAAAATTGGAAACCAAAGAACCAAATTTTTCTCCCAGGGGCGCGGAGTGAGACAGGGCTACAGTTTAAGCCCCACCCTCTTCAACATTTACATCAACCAATTAGCCGATACGTTAGAACATGCTCCCTTTCAAGGTCTCACTCTACACGACACAGAGATAAAGTGTCTTCTATACGCAGATGACCTGGTCCTCCTGTCGCCCACTAAAGAGGGGCTTCAGGACAGCCTGGATCTGCTGGAGGATTACTGTCAGTCCTGGGCCCTGACCGTCAACCTCCAGAAAACTAGAGTCATGATGTTCCAGAAACGCTCCAGATCTCAGGGACCAAAACACACATTCACACTATCACACAGAACCATTGAGACCACTAAAACATACACTTACCTCGGCCTAAAAATAACTCCAACTGGCAACTTTACTTTGGCTGTGAATGAACTCAAAGAGAAAGCTCAACGGGCTTTCTATGCCATAAAAAGATCAATCAAAA
>CM060632.1:33882648-33887648 GCA_030578275.1 Meda fulgida | reverse complement strand
ACACACTAGCTTCCACCATTGAGTGGTCAGAAAAACAAACAGGACAAATAGAGCAAGACTTAAAATACTGTACTTGATGTTTAAGACAATAAAAGTAATCCAATCGTGCTAATGAAACACAATTGTCTTTTACATGAGCCCAAGTGTATTGCCTATCTTTAAAATGAAAGCTCCTCCAAACATCACAAAGTTGGTAGTTTTTAATGATATTTAACAATTTTCGTCTTGAAGCCATATGTGGTTCAATATGATTTCTGTCAATGTCATAACACGTACAATCAAAATCACCAGCAAGTAAAAAAAACGTTTTCCATATCACACTGTTTAAAATTTTCACCCAATGCTTCCAAAAATAACATTCTTTCAATAGGTTTAACAGGTGCATAGACATTAATCAATTCCATTGTGATATTTTCAAACCTGGATATTAATTTAATAACTCTACCTTCTATTATTTCAAAACGATCACAAGACATTGGCAGAAATTGTTTTGAAAATAAAACTGCTACTCCAGAACTAAGAGAAGTCTTATGACTAAAAAAGATGTTTCCCTCCCAATCTTTCAGCCATTCTACTTCATTTTCTTTTGTACTATGAGTCTCTTGTAAAAACATAATGTCTATATTTTTAAGTTTGATTAATTCATAGAGCTGCATCCGTTTTTTAGCATCCCTCTACCATTAACGTTCAGGGAGGCGATTTTAAAATTGCTCATTATGAGGGAAGAGAGCAGCACAAAGACCAAACAACAACATATTGCATTATTCTTGGGACTCATTCTGCGTTGTCTGGGTGCGCACTTTTTGCACAATTTTCTTTAATCTATACACCTCTGGGTTCGACAAACACTCATCTCCCTTGTGTTTCATTAGATTTTTTGCTGAGTCCATAAACAGAGAGAGATCAGGAAAAAAATCCTCAACCTCAATCACCTCAACATTTCTCATTCCTTTTGTACTTTGTAAAAACTTCTTCATTTGTTCTAAACCATAGCCACTGCGATCTTGACTCACATTATCTTCCACAGAGGCCTCAGACCCCTCTTGCTCACTTCCTGAATCAGAAACATCAGACATATGCGTATTGTTCCCAGCTTGGAAATAGCTCTACTCATCGATTCAAACGGTAAATTCATCGATGTAAAGAAACCTTTCCCCCAACACAGAGCTGTTAAATTCTGGTGTCCCACCACTGACAAAGCCCTGGAGCTCCTGACAGAGTCCCAGCTACATCATTATCCACACAGGCACCAACGACCTTCGGAGCCAGCAGGACCGAGTGTCTGACTCCCTCAGAGCTGTCGTGGAAAAAGCTAGAAAAACTTTCCCCAACTCTAAAATCATCCTGTCCACTCTACTTCAGAGGACAGATTTCCATCCCAACACAATAAATAAAATAAATTCCAGCATCTCTAGACACTGTGCCCTCCTGCCCAACGTCCATTTGGCCCATCATCCAGACCTGGACACTGAATGTCTATACGACCACGTCCACCTTTACAAGAACCTGGTACATATCCTTGCAAAGAGACTCAAAGACGTCACTCTAAACAGGACCAACCAGACCAGCCCCAGGTGGAGCAGAACCAGCCCTAACCCAGTCAATCTATCGAGACACACTCCAGCAAACTACATCCCAACGCACAGCTCATCTAGAGCCCTGAGCGGAGCACCACACCGAGCTGCAGCACCCAGACAGGATCCCTACAGACCGAGACCGTCCAACAACAGCCCCACAGCTCCAGCAGCTGAAGCCCGTCCACAGCAGAGCCCGGCCCAGCCCGGCAGACCGAGCTACGCCCAAGCTGTCAGCGGAGGAGCAGATCGAGCCAACACTGAACTCCATGACATCCAACACATGCTGAGTATCATCTGCTCTCACCTGCTAACACACAGTGGACAGTGGTAAAGTATTAAAAAAAAAAAAAACTAAGTCTGTGGTATTAATGTACATTTAATATGAAATTGTTAATGTTTTGAGTCCCTAACACAACTTTACTTCCATCATTCATTGTTTTAATTTAATCTATTGTAATTTTGCATCATTTCTCTTTTCTCAAAATAGCAAACACACCATACACATTATTTAAAAAGTTTATGATGAAATCACTTAGTTTTTCTACGTGGAATATTCAAGGTCTAAACTCCTCAGTCTTTGGCTTAAAAAGTAGAAATTCTGATTTTATGAAAGAACTCCAAGACCTAGATGTCATCGTCTTACAGGAAACCTGGTGTAGAGGAGATGCGTTCACTGGCTGTCCCTCAGGATACAGAGAGATAATATTACCATCAGTCAAACTCACATCAGTCACACAAGGGAGAGACTCGGGAGGGATGATAATATGGATCAAATCTGAACTGTCCATAGAATTAATAAAAAGAGAACAGCACCACCTGTGGCTAAAAATACAAAAAGGAATGATATCAGCATCTAAGCCTGTTTTCCTTTGTGCAACTTACATTCCTCCCCTCCGTACTTCCAAGAGGAAACTTTCCAAAATATAGAAAGAGAAATCAGCCATTTCCAGACCCAGGGAAATGTGCTGCTTATGGGTGATTTAAACGCTAGAACAGGAGAAGAATTAGATTTCATTGAATCACACGGTACCAGATTCATTACTGGCCATAACGACCTGTACCCTTCTTACCCCAGCAGACAAAACTGCGATCAAACCGTGAACGCTCACGGACGGCAGATACTACAGCTCTGCCGAGGACTGGCTCTGTACATCGTCAACGGAAGACTGCGAGGAGACTCGCTCAGCCGATACACCTACAGCTCAGCTCTTGGTAACAGCACAGTAGATTACGCCATCACAGATCTAGACCTTTCCTCTTTGAGAGCATTCACAGTCAAACCCTTAAAACCTTTCTCAGACCACAGCCAAATCACCCTCTATATGAAGCAATCTGAAACATCACCCAAACCAATTAGGAACCCATATCAAATGAGCAAATTAATGTCTTTCAAATGGACTGAAAACAGTGCCACTAATTACAGCACTGCTGTTCAATCTCCAGAAATACAATCCCTCATACATTCATTCAGAATACAGGAATACCCTAAAAATCAATTCGGCATCAATCAAGAAGTGCAAGATCTAAACAACATATTCTACAAAACAGCACAAAAAAGTAATTTGTCAACCGTTAAACCAAAGAAAAAATATTTAGATTCTGACAAATTGTTTGATTTGGACTGTAAGGCTCTGAGAAAAAACCTAAGAAACTTATCAAACCAAAAACACAGACAACCAGATAATTCGGACCTCCGCCTTCTTTACTGTAAGGCATTAAAACAATATAAAGCCACACTCCGGCGGAAAAAAGCACAGTTTCTGCAAAACCAGTTTGAAGAAATTGAAAAATCTATAAACTCACACAAATTTTGGGATAAATGGAAATTGTTATACAAACCAAATCAAGAAGTTCTGGCAATCCAAGATGGGGAGAAGTGGAAAAAACACTTCCAAGAACTATACAGCCCAACTGAAATTCAAAATTATAAACAAAATGAAATAATTAATAAACTAGACAATTTAGAAAGATCAATTAAAGAAAATCAAAACCCTTTAGATTTCCCCATAACAATGAAAGAATTGGAAGACAAATTAGGAGTCCTTGAGCACAAGAAAGCCTGTGATGTCGACAGCATCCTGAACGAGATGCTGAAACACACAGACCAAAGCTTCAAACTGGCCATGCTGAAACTGTTCAATGATGTTCTGTGTGTAGGGTTCTTCCCTGAGATCTGGAACAAGGGCCTCATCAGCCCCATCCACAAGAATGGAGACAAGTTAGACCCCAACAACTACCGAGGCATCTGTGTGAACAGTAACCTGGGGAAGGTTCTCTGCAGCGTCTTAAACTCCAGACTTTTAGACTTCCTTATGAAGCACAATGCCTTGAGTAAATGCCAAATCGGCTTTCTTCCAAAATGTCGCACATCCGATCATATTTTTACATTACAAACACTAATTGACAAATATGTACATCAAAACAAAGGACAAATCTTTGCTTGTTTCATTGATTTCAAGAAAGCCTTTGATTCAATCTGGCACAAAGGAATATACCTAAAACTTATCGACAGTGGAATAGGGGGGAAATTCTATGATTTGATCAAATCTATGTACACAGCCAGCCAATGCGCTGTTAAAATTGGAAACCAAAGAACCAAATTTTTCTCCCAGGGGCGCGGAGTGAGACAGGGCTGCAGTTTAAGTCCCACCCTCTTCAACATTTACATCAACCAATTAGCCGATACGTTAGAACATGCTCCCTTTCAAGGTCTCACTCTACTTGACACAGAGATAAAGTGTCCTCTATACGCAGATGACCTGGTCCTCCTGTCGCCAACTAAAGAGGGGCTTCAGGACAGCCTGGATCTGCTGGAGGATTACTGTCAGTCCTGGGCCCTGACCGTCAACCTCCAGAAAACTAGAGTCATGATGTTCCAGAAACGCTCCAGATCTCAGGGACCAAAACACACATTCACACTATCACACAGAACCATTGAGAGCACAAAAACATACACTTACCTCGGCCTGAAAATAACTCCAACTGGCAACTTTACTTTGGCTGTGAATGAACTCAAAGAGAAAGCTCAACGGGCTTTCTATGCCATAAAAAGATCAATCAAAATTGACATCCCAATCCAAATTTGGCTCAAACTTTTCAAATCAATAATTGAACCAATTGCTTTATATGGCAGTGAAGTGTGGGGTCCTTCTATCAAATTTGATTTTTTAAATTGGGAAAAACATCCAATTGAAACTCTACATTTAGATTTCTGTAAACGAATACTCAAAGTCCAAAGAAAAACACCAAACAACGGATGCAGGGCAGAATTAGGCCAATACCCTCTCCTTCTAAACATCCAAAAAAGAGCCATCAAATTCTGGAAACACCTAAAAACAAGCGACCCCAACACATACCATTACAAAGCCCTAAAACACCAAGAGCTGAGCGTAGCGAGGAGTCCCCTGTGCCAGCTGGTGCTGA
>CM060632.1:33867648-33877648 GCA_030578275.1 Meda fulgida | reverse complement strand
GCCATGTCATTGCTAGATGGTTTCTGACAGGTCCAAGTAAAAAAAAGTGGTTGCCAAGGCATTGTCAGGTGGTTTCTTACAGGTCCAATTCAAACAACGGGTTGCAAGGGCATTGGTTAATGGTTGCTAGGTTGGTTCTTTAATGTCCAAGTCAAAGAAGTGGTTGCCAAGGCGTTGCTAGGTAGTTTCTTACAGGTCCAAGTCAAAAAAGTGGTTGCCAAGGCGTTGCTAGGTAGTTTCTTACAGGTCCAAGTCAAAAAAGTGGTTGCCAAGGCGTTACTAGGTAGTTTCTAACAGGGACAATTCAAACAAGTGGTTGAAAGGCCATTGGTTCATGGTTGCTAGCTGGTTTCTTACAGGTCCAAGTCAAACAATGGTTGCCAGGGTGTTGCTATGTGGTTGCTAGGTGGTCTTTTGCAGGTCCAAGTCAAATGAGTACCTAATGAAGCACTCATTTGAGCACTAGTAATAGTGATGGTTGACTTAAACAGCACTACTAACAATCCCTGTGTTCTGTGAGGCACTGGAAACGGCTGGATCAGCACTGAGGGAACAGCGCAGGGTGCAACAGTGTGTGTCATTACAGGTTAATGAAGGTTTGGCGAAACTCATGAAGGTTAATGATGAAGTTAAGCACACCCAACTCTCAAATCATAAACAGAGAGAAAACAGAGCTGAGAGCAGCAATTAAGGCAGCCAGTACAGCCTGCAGCACGTCGACTTAAACACACCCTTCCTGAGATTAAAACACACACACATATTTCACACTTCTTCAAGATGGATTCTGGTTCTGTATCATTTCTGATGCTGTGTTTTTATGGAAGTGACATTTCCAGTCTTTGGAGAGAAAGTTGGACACACACACATACACACACACACACACACTCATACACACACACAGAGACACACACACACAGACACACACACACAGACACACACAGAGACACACACACACACACAGAGACACACAGAGACACACACAGACACACACAGACACACACAGACACACACAGACACACACAGACACACACACACACACACACACACAGACACACACAGACACACACAGACACACACAGACACACACAGACACAGACACACAGACACACAGACACACACACAGACACACATACACACACACTTACACACACACACACACACACAGACACACAAAGACACAAACACTCACACACACACACACACACACAGAGACACAGACACACACACACACACACACACACATACACACAGACACACACACACACACACACACACACACACACACACACACACACAGACACACACACACTCTCTCACACACACACACAGACACAAACAGACACACACACACAGACACACACACACACACACACACACACACACACACACACACACACACACACACACACACAGACACACACACAGACACACACTCACACACACACACACACACACAGACACACACACACACACACACACACACACACACACACACAGACACACACACACACACAGACACACACACACACACACACACACACACACACACACACACACACACACACACACACACACACACAGAGACACACAGACACACACACACACACACACACACACAGACACACACACACACACACACACACACACACACACACACACACACACACACACACACACACACACACACACACGTGTGCTGGTCTTACTTCAGTGTTTCTGTGGACATCTGTAAGTTATAGTTCCTCTCGGTTTCGGGCAGTTTGGAGAAATCCACGAGACACGGATGCTGCCGCTTGTTATCCTCTCTGATCTGAGGAACCAACACGTATGAATCAGCAAAACACAGACGCAGGAGCGAGAAGAACACACACGTGATGAACGTGAGAAACATCTGGATGAGAGGAACCACAGCAGACCTGACGCTTTCTGGAGATCATTATTATACGAGAGAAGCGCAGAATGACACGCATTCTGCACACGCGCACAGATAATACATCTACCAGAAGCATTGTGGGAATGTCATGAGTGTCGAGGTTTTAGAGGTGAAGAGGTCTTTCATCAACCATAAACATAATGCACATCTCCATAGACAGACACATGCACGATTTCAAAGGAATTCATATTCAGTGATATTATGGATTTACTGTACTGACAGTTTCAGCACTAAAGCAGAGCTGAATGATGGACTGTTGTCTTCTGTAGAGCTGCTTCACTGCTTGTGTCATAACTGATGCATTTCACAACATTAACTTGCTTATTTTCCTGTTTATTAGTAATCTGTAGTGTATAAAGCGCTATAAATGTGTGTGTAAGACAACTTTTCCTGAAAAAAAAAAAAAAAACTTTCTATTTTATTTGACTGGGAACCAAAGAAAAAAACCTTTATGTTGCGATGAGTTTGAGTTGATCTCTTTTAATGTCACTTATATTAAAGATGCATTGAGGCATATACTTTAAGAAACCAGTAAATGCAAAATGACAGAGATTCAGATCAAATTAAATAATGCAAACAACTGCAAAACTAACACAAGTGAAAGAAACAAAATGCACTGCAAAGGGTTGAAATCATGATAATAAATAATGCATAAAATACCAGAAAATAACAATAAATAGAGATCAGTTTAATTTAATTTGAATAATTAACCAATATTTTAATTTAAATAACTGTATTTAGTTAAATTAATTAAATTATTACTCAATATCTGTAGGTGACATGTATTTTTTATTTTTATAAGGGTTATTAATTTATGTGATACATAATTTATGTGTTTACAGTGTCATTGTTACATGTAGTTACTAAAGTAAAACCTATTAATTATGCATAATTACATGCAACTAACCCTAATCATAATCCAAACCCTATAGTAAGTACATATACTTAATATTACTCAGTACTTAAATGTATAATTACAGCGTAACAAAGACACATTAAAATAAAGTATATGTTTATTTATTTATTTAACAGCGGTAAAAGCTTTTAAAGCAGTAGAACTCAGAGGAGTAGAACTTAAAATAAATAAATTAAAAAAAAAACTATATACAATATTTTATAAGAGCAGTGTTATTTATTTATTTATTTGTTGTCATATTAGCAGTAAAAGCTTTTATCATGACAACTCAAAGCAGTAGATATTAAAGTAATCATAGAACAATAAAAAATAAAATAAAACAATATACTATAATTAATTAGAGCAGTGTTATTTATTTACTTATTTATTTATTTATTTATTACGCTCACGAGTAGGGATGTCAATTTACATAAATTCCTATAACCGATCATTCTTTAAAGTCCCCCTGTAGTCAAACTTTTATTCCTTAAAACTCATCTTTGATCACCAAAATGACATATTTAAAAATCTTTATGCCTTAAAGCTGCAGTCTGTAAGAATGACAGCTAGTGGTGGACATCGGTACTGCAGTCCAAATTCAAAATATCAGAGATCGTTGTTTCCCGCCTCCTCAGACTCGATGCTTACGCGGGTCGCCAGTTTGAGCACACGCAACAGGAACGAGTGCAACTGACAAACGAAAGCCAAGGAGAGATACACACTGTAAGTTAATGAGTTGATTTATCCGCATTTTAATATGCTCTCGTTCATAGAGATTTTTAGATGGAGACAGAGGCTTTTTAGGTTGTGTGGAATCTGCAGTTTGTTTGCTTGTTTACAATACACTGAGTTTCCTGCTAACTGGCAACCCGGGTGTCGAAATACTATTGGCTGAACTGGCAGTGGGCGGAGCCACACAGACCAAACCAAAACAGGCTAACACGGAACGTGTAAAATAATTAAGTAAAATAACTGTAGAAGTGTTTTTCAGGGAAACGAGTATGTGAACTTAGCATGTTTCCTAAACATCTGCAAACACATGGTATATTTATGCTTTAGTAGAGTAAAAAGTTACATACAGAACATTTGATAACATCTTGAATGCAACTCGACACCCTTGCCTCATTTAGTATGTGCGGTTCTATGAATATGCAAATGAGCCCCGCCTCCACTCACTCACTCACTCAGAGATCCACTGGTTGACGAGCACACGTTGATCTGATTGGTTACAAGGTCGTTTGTGACGTCAGAAACACCAGCGATTTCACACCGTGTTTTTGAGACTGTCTTTGGTTCACTGCAGTTTTAAGCAGAAAATACTCAGCAATGCTGTCCACTTATGAACTTACACATGTGTGTCTTAAACCGTATTAAAAACACCACATACACACATAAACTACATTAAACGCTGAACTTTCACCACAGGGGGACTTTAAAATTTAAATCAATCAACAATCGTTACAAAATAACTGTGATGTACAGATAGACTTGTGTCATATATCGTTACACACGCAGCGTATTTGATTCAGTTAGAGACTTAACTATAACACGTATTGGTATGAAAAAGTGCCACCCCAAACATAACATGAGACAACAACTTCCGGGACCCGATCAAGACAGTGTTTGACAACATCTCCTCGACTAATGGACTAATGAATGAGAGACGATGTGTAGACACTAGGGCTGCCCCTAATAGTCCATGAACCGCTAGTCGACTAGAAGAGGTTTATTCCATCAACAATTTATTAGTCGGTTAGTTGCAGGAAAAGAAAACCTCCATAGAAAGTGGCGAAATCACGCAGGCTGTGACGGACAGATCGTTAACGGAAGGAAATCCAAACAATCGCCTATCGTTCATCGACCTCAAATATTGCTTATGATTTGAAACATGTAAGTAGCTGCACTTTAAGTCCGCTGTAATGTTCGACCTGGATAAACGTGCGCTATTATTAGGCGCATAAGTCTTCACTAGCTCCAGAAAAACGTGATTATGCGATCGCATGATTTAATGCATAATCAGCCAAAGTCCGCATATTTATGCGGGAGCCGCATTTTTTTAAATACGCCGCACTTTCGCCGCATAAATTGCAGATTTCCGCGCAAAAATGCGGGGCTTGCATGATTTCATAATCCCCGCATTTTTGTTGTAAAAAAAAGTCACATATATCTTAGAAGAAAGTTGGAAAATGCTGTGTTTGCTTCACACGAGCCGCCGTCCCCCTGTTGCCATGGGAACGTTACGAAGTGACGAAATTACGTGACGTGAACATCATCGAAAAGCTGTAAAACAGGAAGCACACGTTTTATTTTTTTATATTTTATTTATTAATTTTCACAGAAGCTGTAGCATATTCCTTTCGTAAAGCTACAGAACTTGTTTGATTCATCAATATTTAGTAAGTTTGAGGCATGTGTTTATTAAGGTCTGAAATAAAACAAGATGAGAACTTCAATCTTCCAGCACTTTCTGTGATGTAGTGCGCGCTCATCATAGGAAGAAGAAGAAGTGGCTCTCTACATGTAGGCAGAAGCCCAGTGAGAACAGGTGTTGGGAATCACTTTTATTCTCTTTTTCAAGCCGCAGTTTTTGCAAGTTCCCGCAATTTCATCGCATAAATATCCCGCATATTCCATCGCATTTTTAAGAAAACGAGCCGCATAATCAAGGATTTTTGCCCGCAACAATCACAAAAAAACTGTGTGCTTTTCTGGAAGGACTGATAAGTGTTTGTGTGGAGAGCACGCTTACTGCATTATTACAGGCACATCACTGCATTTAAAATACTGCGTCATTTTTAACTCACAATAACAACAAAACGTTGTGCTTTTGTAAAATGAAGAAAACAACCAGGATGCGCTTTCTGACGCCTTGGTCTCAGTCACGGCACACAACGAACCGAAACGATGATACACACATAAGATACACAGGTGAACCTCGAGACATTAGAATATCGTGCAAAAGTTTGTGTATTTCAGTAATGCAAAATAAAAGGTGAAACTAATATATTTAGTATATATAACTATATACATATGCATGATTATACTTTTCAGACATTTCTGTATTTAAAATCCTTTTTTTTTATTGATTTCATGTAATATTCAAATTTTCTGAGATTTTGAATTTGGGGTTTTCATAGGCTGTAAGCCATAATCATCAAAATTATAACTTTTGCACGATATTGTAATTTTCCGCGTTTTACTTGTATATCTATAGAAAGCTTGTCTACCAAATCAAACGGAAAATAAATATTCTCAGATTATGTAATCCGTATGAAACATGCATATAGGCGGAGATGACGAGTCAGCATCGTCAAATTAATCTCAGCAGCCGAAAACACAGAAAATATTATTATTAAAATATTTAGACAGTATTTTCACGACACACTCATTATAATTACGTTCGCCGGTGCGCTGTGGTGAGCTTTATGTGAGCGCTGATTACGCCATAGCCTAATATATATGCTCGTTATTATGATTAATGGCTTTTTCATTATTTTGCCAGCGCACTGTAGCGAGCTTTATGCGTGCATGAGCGCTGATTACGTTAATAAGCAATTAATCATAATAACAAGCATATATATTAAGCTATAAACGCGCGAGTAGTCGAGTAATCCTTTAAACTCTTTAGGCGCCAAGGTTTTTTGAAAAAATGCTGGATTTTGACATTAAAATTTTAAAAGCTTGTGGCTTGAAAGGGCTTAAAGATGGAAATTTACTATAAATTAGAAAAATGCTGATGATGACTGAAAGTTTATGTTGGGATGTAAATATACTCATCTAATTTGCATATTATGACGTCATCAGGGGGCGGCCCTCTTGAATTTTCATAATATTCAGGAAATAGTAGATATTGAACTGATGTTTGAACTTATTTGCATGTTTTTTTTTTAATATTTTATTTTATCCTCATTCCAAATGATGAGAAAAGAGGAAACCAAAAATAACAGGAGAAAGTGCTAAATGATTACTATACTATATAGTAGTAAAACGCCATTGCGCGGCAAAGTTGTACCGGGAGAAGCGCGATCATTAGACGGCCGATCGTCATTTACAAAAGGCAAATATTCCCCTTCAGAGTCAGAATCGGCGAATAACATTTGCAACACACAAGTTTTTATCAGCCATTTGACGATTTTCTCTCACAAATCTCACAATATACCCAGACGCTCTGAACCGCATCGATGACACGATCGCTCGCTTGCTCTGCTGTTTCCTCCAACACTTTGAATAGGAACATGACGTCATTTTGATCTTGAATCGAAGTATTACATGTCTGCCATCTAGTGGTGGGGAATACATATTAGGATCTACAGCCTGTTTTATTAAGTATGACGCCTTGTTGCAACTTTGCGACTCTGACGCTTAAAGGGTTAAACGAACGATTGCTAGTCGACTAGAGCGGTCTTCGAGGGCAGCGCTGTTGGAGACTGTGCTCCAGCTCGCATCGATGGCGCTGGAAGATTTAAAGCAGGACTCACCGGTGCCAGAGCCTCAGGGTCAGCTAACGAGCGCTCATTAAAACACACATTAAACTCTGCGACTCCAGCTGACAGTGAAACAGCTGCTCCATCACACACCAGAGATGAAAGGTGACGTAGAAACGGACACACATCTGTGCATTTGATTTCCAGTTTCTTAAAGGGCCCAAAATGTTTCTAGAGAGTTACTGTATTTACACGTCAGTCAGAGAGTTAAAATGGCTGCCGGCCCCTTATTTCTGAGTAAATCAATCACAACAATGACACACTACATGAACATGACGGATCACAACGACACGTGATGATGGTTATAACCGAGTCACTTACCCTCTGTTTTAATCGAAGAGCAAATTATAAAAGAGAAAGCAAAACAAACGACGAGCACAGGTCACATGATGCACGACTTCTGCAGGCATTTGATATCAGCGTGTGTGTGTGTGTGTGTGTGTGTGTGTGTGTGTCGGAATGGTACCTTCCCATAGGACCAGCCCAGCTCGATCTTGTTGGTTCCCCAGAGCTCATGGATGTTCTCCGCCAGCCGATCCCGAACCTTCTCCAGATGAGGAGGCATCCCGATCTGACCACACACACACACACACACACACACACACACACACACACACACACACACACACACAACAGCATTGTTAACCATCTATGAGTGAGTGTGTGTGTGTGTGTGTGCGCGTGTGTCTACGAGTGAGTGTGTGTGTGTGTGTGTGAGTGAGTGTGTGTATATGTACGAGTGAGTGAGTGTGTGTGTGTGAGTGAGTGAGTGAGTGAGTGAGAGTGTGTGTGTGAGTGTGAGAGTGAGAGTGAGTGTGTGTATATGTACGAGTGAGTGAGTGAGTGTGTGTGTGTGTGTGAGTGTGAGAGTGAGAGTGAGTGTGTGTGTATGAGTGAGTGAGTGAGTGTGAGAGTGAGTGTGAGTGTGAGAGTGAGAGTGAGAGTGAGTGTGTACCTGAGACGTGTCCACAGGTTTGGGAATAAACGAGGCCTGTGACATCAAGTGTGTGTTTCCCAGTAAGTCTCTCACTCCGTCCACATCTCTCTTGTACTCCTTCACCGGCTCGACCCTCATCTTCTCCCTCGGCAGCAGAGCCTCGTGACACGGAGCGTAGCCCGACGGCGGCAGGAACTTGAAGTCTCCATGGCGACCGCCTAACAGGAAACGCACCCTAGAAGACGACACAAGGGTTAAAAACAGTGTGTGTTGAGAAAACAGCACAGAAATGCTACATTTTTCTAAATGTCATAATCATTTGTTAACAAACAAGTATTCATTACTCCAATGAGCTCATTGTTTCTGCATTTTAAATTATTACATTATTTAAATTAATTTTAAATACAGATTCAGATCTCTGTAACTGTAATATGGACTCATGCACTTTCTGTAAAGCTGCTTTGAAATGATGTGTGTTGTGAAAAGCGCTACAAATAAATGTGAATTGAACTGAATATGGAGGACAAAACAGCTAAATTTTATTCAGAGGCTTAAACTGAGCAAAAATATGCTATTTGGTGCAGATGCTTATATTTTTGTTTAATAATATTGTATTTCGAGGGAATTTTGTGGTACTAAGTAATACTTATGCAATAATTATGAGTGTCTATGTTAGCATGTGTGTGTGAGAGTATGTGTGTGTGTGTGTGTGTGTGTGTGTGTGTGTGTGTGTGTGTGTGTGTGTGTGTGTGTGTGTGTGTGTGTGTGTGAGAAAATGCACAAATATGCTATTTCATACAGATGCTGATATTTATAAGGCCAAAAAGTATGATGAAATTCTGATGCTTGTAATGTAAAAATCAATGAGATGTTTATAACAGACAAATAAATGTGAATGCACTGAATAACTGGGACTCGTACTTGACGCCGGCGGAGAAGCTGACCACGGGGAAGAACAGCCCGTCGAGGTTGAAGTTCTCGAACATGCCCTGCACCGGCTGCCCGTTGATCCTGAAGGAGATGCTGGGAGCGTTCAGATCCATGCAACAGCTGACCACGTCCTCAGACGACAGCATGTGCTGCTTCACCGACGCCACGGCCCTCGGCACACGTCCTGCAGGGACACGTTAGGGACGTTTATGATGGACAGATGCACTTTTATGATGGACAGATGCACTTTTATGATGGACAGATGCACTTTTATGATGATAGATGGACAGATGCACTTTTATGATGGACAGATGGACAGATGCACTTTTATGATGGACAGATGCACTTTTATGATGGACAGATGCACTTTTATGATGACAGATGGACAGATGCACTTTTATGATGAACAGATGAACTTTTATGATGGACAGATGCACTTTTATGATGGATAGATGCACTTTTATGATGGACAGATACACTTTTATGATGGACAGATGAACTTTTATGATGGACAGATGAACTTTTATGATGGACAGATGCACTTTTATGATGGATAGATGCACTTTTATGATGGACAGATGCACTTTTATGATGGACAGATGAACTTTTATGATGGACAGACGCACTTTTATGATGGACAGATGCACTTTTATGATGGACAGAAAAACAAAAACCCATTCCCATTGTAAAGCTTGGAAGAGCCAGGACATTTTTGTGTGATTGTGATTCATCTGAAAGAAGAAAGTCATATACACTAGGATGGGTTCAGGGTGAGTAAATCATGGGCTAGTTTTCATTTTTGGGTGAACTATCCAAGATGG